>LD352166.1:285576-321010 GCA_001465055.1 Ptychodera flava | reverse complement strand
ACGAGGATGGAACAAAATAGCTGGGGTAAATAACTTTTCTAAGCATGTATCCTTGATCTTTCAGGAGAGACAATTTTGGGCGCAGTCAAAAATTTGAATAATCACTCGTGTCTTCAAGAGGGCGCACGTGACCGGATGGTTGCAGCGTGCATTTTGATTGGCGTATTACACACGTCATCTCTGAACGATTTTAAAATCAGGTAATGAGACATGACGGTTGTGTGCTGTTGTGTGACAGTTCGGTAGAATGAATCTTTATGCTAGTTGATACACGGCTAGTATAAATTGAAGCGATACTAAACACAATACGTGTTAAGCTTCCTGGATATTATTTTAACAAATCCTCCCTGATTATGGGATCGTCATAGACAACTGCAGCCTAGAGGAATGAAAGGATTTCTGCAGACAAAAATCGACCTCATTAATAGGTGAGTAAATTTTACATTATGTATGATACTGACCGGTTTTACAGCCTGGTGATGGCAGATCAATGACGTTTTATTCCATTGTGTTGTATCAAGTGACTATTGACCGTGATCTTCCAATTACCCTCTGGTTAACTGTATGTGAAATCACATTTTAGGATCTCGGTGAAATAAGTGATGAAACCATCCGTTTAGACTATTTAACTTTTTATGATTGTCAGTCAGACACAACGAGTGTCCAATTAATACCAAGTGTTAAGTGTTTTCACCGGTACAGTTAGGATTTCTTGTTGACGAACGGTTGCATGGCACGAGCAGGGAGCGCTCAGTGTATAGTAGGCACATGATGGAAATAAAAACACATCTTAACCTTAACCTTAACATGGTTGAGACAGTCAAAACACTCGACGATGATGGCGCTCTAAATAAGGGCAACTCCAGCAATGTAACAGGCCAAGTTTAGACACTTAAAAGTAATCTCCGGATTTGCTAAAGTTTTACAATGCGATTGACAATGCGTCGTGTATATTGTATTGCTCATTTAAAGAAAACAAAACAAAACACCCCCCCAAAAAAAAACAAACAAAAACAAACAAAAAAAACAAACAACTGAGCTCGCACACAGTTCAGCACGTCAATCACTGTTCAGTGAATACAACATATGTGTAACAAGTTCTTGGGTACCCTAGACTTTTGCGGGGGGAGGAGGAATTTTCCTGTGATTCGATTGGCCGTGACCATTAACGATTTTATGGCCGCTGGAGAGAGGAAAGCAAAAATTAATACGCTCGGCAAGCCACGTTTGTAAATTTTTGGCTTTAGCCCTTGTTCATGGTCAGGCTGTCGTCTATTTTTTCAATATTCACAAGTGTGAGAACTCTTAAAGGCTTCCTGTCCTCTACAAATATATTTTTCATTATAACCCAAACGGGATTCGAACTACCACACACTCACGGCAATATCGCCTAGCTGCTAGGCCTCGCACAAAACCAGTCGGCCACCGTTTCCAACACCAAAAGAGTTGGTCACAGCAACCGACTTAGATGTTACTGTGCGCGACCGAGCAACACAGTGCGCGTGGAGCAGACGTCACACAGACACAGTAAAAACACATATAGTAATCGGAAAAGCACGAAGCATTTTACTGAGCTATCAGACAGACTCGGGTACAAGTTGTTTTCTCTTGTACGTGTGCATTCTTATTTAAAAAGCCATTTATTGTTAGGTAAATTCCCGCCTGTACCCCGGCGCATATTCTAAGCAATATGTGTTGACCTATTGCTCGTTCGTACTGAAACGTGCGATCAAGTGGAACACGGCCTCCAGGAAAAAAATGACCGTTTACAAACGCAGCTGAGCATGACACTAGATAATTTGCATATCCAGTGACCAGTACCTGCGTTCAGTGAGGTGGTTTCAAAGTACACGTTCCTAGCGTGAATCTCAGCTGTTATTGAGAAAAATGACTTCTATGAAATGGACGATCGTTTGATATTTTAAAGTTAGAACGATCAAACAGGTTCTTTGGATCTATGTATATAATATGTTGATTTTATTATTCGGATGACGAACACTTCTGGAAAGGCACATGGCTTTCGCCGCAGTCAGCTGCTCCAGGACGCTGGTCACAACAAAGTCAGCCTTGGTTCACGGGTAAGTGACCATATGTCTGTAACACATACAGATGACAAAACCGAGTCATGGTATGTTTGGAAATAGAAAGCTTATTTTCGCACTTTCAATTGTTACTCAACGCTAACGTTGTGTGTTTAAGTCATCCATAAGCGACTGGATATTTCCCGAAATATTCTGTCACCTCGCTAAGTGGAAAATCTTGTCACGTACTATTAGGTTAGCTTGGCCAAGCAGATAAGGCCCTTGCTGAGGTAAACTGTAGTTGGAACTGTGCTCAAGCTGTGTGTTATCAGTGCTGTACATCAAGGACATCCTTCACAGTATTGTGAATATTTATTTTGCCTTCTCTAGAAAATCTAGAAAATCTGACAATCAGAAAATTTTCTGTCTCATTATTATTCTGTGTAAGTGTTTGAGCTGTTAGCAGACTAAACCCTTTATATGCCTTCCAAAACATTTCTCACACGCAAAGATAAGACTACAGTCAGTGCACGTCGAAGGAGAGAATTTCAGATTTAAGGAAATCGCCCATGAGGTTCGGCAAGACAGTATTTGGACCAGGGTCAGGTTGAACTCATTTATGTCATTTAAGCCTTGTTTTGCGTTGATCACCGCTCCACCAGAAAACATTTCATCATAATTTGTCGGTCTTTATTTGAGGTTTGAACTCAATTGCTTCCATGTCAAGTGTTGAACAATTAGCTCATGCAGTACAAAAGCATGTGCTTGACCCACAAAGCTCATCACAAGGGAAAAATTATTTTAATTTATTGAGACTTGTTCGTGGAGCTCATAAATGGGTCATTCTTTGCATGGATTTATATTGGAGGCACAAGAAGCTTGTTAACGATTTCCCTGCATTTTTGAAGCGCTGCCGTTCATAGTTCAGTGTAGCTGCAAAATTGTAGCTCTACGGTGAAGCGGTCGATGAGTTTTTGTTTTTGCGACATCGCTCACCAGTAGAGCTACAATGCCGAAGGCCCTGAAGCATACAAAATAAGCACGCTGCACATGGCACGGCATTTTGATGTAAAATCCCATATATTTACTGCAGTTGGTCATACTGATTTATCACTACTGAAGATTAAACACTATACTACACTAACCTTGCCGTGTATGGGGTTTGGTATTTGTTCAAATACGTCGATCGCGTTCCAAAAATATTTCTTTGAGCCGCCATTACCAACTTCCGGTAATGGCGGCTCCCAGAAACACTCTCAATGTTTATGGAACGCGATCGACGTGTCTGTGCTAATACCAAACCCCAAAAACGACAAGGTTAGTGTAGTATAGTGCTTAGTCTTCAGTAGTGATAAATCGGTACGACCAAATGCAGTAGATATGTGGGATTTTACATGAAAATGCCGCGCCATGTGTGGCGCGCTTATTTTGTATGCTACAGGGCCTTCGGCATTGTAGCTCTACTGGTGAGCGAGGTCGCAAAAACTAAAACTCACCGACCGCCTCACCGTAGAGCTACAATTTTGCAGCTAAGTTCAGTGTGATCGTGTCAACATGTGCGTGGGCCATGATTTTGACAAGAGAGCGTTTGTCATGTCTAAAGCAGGTGACACCATGCAACCTGCCGCGACTCATTTTTCTGACCAAACACTGTCACTGTCTGACCGATCGCGGCTCTTTTATCTGACCTGACGCGACCTTCTTGTCTGACCTAACGCTAAACATCTATTCGACTTAATGCGACCCCCTTGTCTGACCTGAAGCGATCGACCCTTTTGTCCGTCCACAGTCCTTCCACATACTGTGGGTCATGATGTTTGACAAGGGAGCGTTTAGGATGTCACATTGTGGTCGGCCGTGACTCATTTGTCATGTTAAACGCTGCCACTCTGTCTGATTTAACGTGACCCTTTTGTCTGACCTAATGCGACCCCCTTGTCTGACCAGAAGCGAATCGACCCTTTTGTCGGTCCACAGTCCCTCCACACACTGTGTTTTTGCTTTGATGTCGTTTTGCAGTAAGGAATTATCTTGTTAGAGCAACAACACACCGCACATTAAATACTGGACAATTAAATATCATTCTTCTCATCGTGACAAAATATTATAATATCAATGATGAATTCAAATGATGGACAATCTACATACGCAAAGAATCATTTGACGACTCTTTCATAATAAACAAAAATAACTATTTAAATAGGAACACTTAATTTTATGAAGAGTTGGTCATTACAAGTGGATTTATTTTGCCCTCTGATAGGTTCCGTCAGCCTAAGTTGTATATCACATTCACGCTTTTGTGAAGCCCCATGGATCAACTCAAGACACGTTTTGTCGAAAACATCCGAACGTTTTTCCAGATGAATGCGTGTCTCAGAAAAGAACAGCGATAAAATCCCTATTGCTTCATTTATAATTCCCATTTCTTTGACCGTCATACCAGATAAACACTGCAATGTGATTTACATACAGAATAATTCCAGGTTGTAAGGGCCTCAAAATTGAATGATTTAATTAATTTTGTGGCACGTCTTAAATCGTTTGGAAAAGACAGCTTATAAATAGTGAGTCTTCAAAATTGCTTGGACAACAAAGATAAACTCACCTCAATTTTCCTACAAAAAAACAAAACATTCACCGTCGATCCCCTGAATGTCACAATACATGTCAACGATATCGTAATTGACAAATAATTTTTAATTTGACCTATGACGTTTGGAAGCATACTTTTTTACAAAGTATTTTAAGCAAGGTTTAAATTTGATGTTAAAAAAATATCATTAATTATATCATACCAGTATATTGATGGCGGAAATGCTGCGATCTAATTGGTCTAGACATGATAACAACCATGGTATATTGGCGATATACCATGGCAGGCATGTGCGCGAGCTCTCAGCTTGAGTAAAAGTTTTACAATTTTTGTCCAATCTTCAATACTCCTACCAAGTCTCTAATTCTTTATCTCCATCCAAGAGAGTTAATTTAGTGACAGTGTACCGAATACCTGTTGAAATTAGCCAAACGATATTTGCCTTACTTTGAAATTAAAAAATATTGGTTACTATAAAGGAATCTATTAAAAATACTATGATATAATTAATTCTAGATTGTTGCTCATTTCCTTCACGGCATTTATATCGCTGGAAATATTTCCCATAACTTGAAATAGCAAACTGTCTTGAAGCAAATGTTTCATCAAATATTGTTTAACGGAAAACACCATGATGAGCTCAATTATGGAGAAGACTCCTTGTTTCTGGTAAATTTGCCATAAGCGCTTTCAACTTTAGTCGAGAGATCGCCTAGGCAACCGACTTTTTTAAGTTTAGATAACATCGGCAGTTTCTCACGGCATAAAAAACAATTCAAGGCGTGACCTCTTGACATTATCTGCATGAGTAAACTTTACCAACCTATATATCATGTTCATTAGTTTCACCTTTAAACTTAAATTTCTCTGCGAGAAATTGGTGGGCAAGAATTGGCTTGTCACCATGCTAGATTTGAATTGAAACAAAAAGTGTTACCAGGTAAGATCGCAGATGCCCGACAGCAATGTTTGTCACAAGCCCCAAAAATTACTCTCCCAGAGCGAAAAACGCTCATTAATAATTTTTGTTGAGAACCTAAAGTATGTTAAATAGTGATGCCATAAATTGAACGCTTGCCATGCACATGTCGAGACTGCACATGTCCTATTATAGACAAGTCTGAATTTTACACATTTAGGGTTTTTTGTCTCGTGTCTTTAATTATAATGTATTTACTGATGTGCTATGAAATATTTGTATACTTATGAAATTTTTGTCATGTATGGTCAAATATATCACATAATTTTTCATAAGTAATAAAATTATATAGCAAATTCATTATAGCAACATCATTATATGTGTTCATTTGATATTTTCGCTATTTTATTTTACTTATACATGATCAATTTCTTACACAAGTATACGAGCAGTATTCAATTTAGATTCCCTGCTTCGAGATAGAATGTTGTCCAAAGGTATAAATATTGAGTATCCAAGCAACATTTTGAACACAAGTGCGCAGACGCCGTGAGATAGACATGACCCGCACAATTATATCCGGGAGATTAAGGACAATGGATAAGGTGACATAGTTGTGTATGCATCTCGTCTCAGATTTGTTGAAGTATTAAAGACTCTGGGGCAGCCTATAAAGTTGCTTGAAACCTCTTTTCTGGCAGGTATAGTATTTTCGTACATAGCAAGAGAGGAAATGGAGGAAAACAAATATGTTTACAATCAGTGGATGGAGAGCTTGAAAAAATCAACCAGGGAGTCAGGAAGAAGGATTATCTTTCAACTCTCCAAAATATAATTTTTCTCCAGATAAAATGGTGAGAGCTGCTTTGTGTGAATATGTGTACGTTCTGTCAAGAAACTCACAGATGAATTTAACCTGACATAGTTTTTTGAAGTGATTGAGCTTACGAGGGCCGACGTGTGTAGCACGCACGTTTTCGGGTACGTTCACCACATTGGAGCCAGCAATTGCAGTTGCCAACCGAATCGTCCATTGCAATCCCTTTTTTGTGTTTGCGCAATACACGCTAGACAAATGAGGCGTGCTACACGGCTAAGTTTTATTCACATATAACCCTTTGAATACTTTGATTACACAGCTTGTGATACTTCTCCGAAGCATTTCAGAAGGTAAAAAATATCTCACGATGAAGGAGTCCCACATTTTTCTAAAAACGTAGCAGGCGAAATTGTGAGAGTAACCTGTCAATTTCGGCGGCTGCCGGCTCTTAATGAAACCCCTGCTGTGTGTGTCAACATGTGTGCAAAATAAAATCAGTAGTTTACTTATAAACCATGTTTTTGCGCTTTCTGTCAAAGTCTTTTTCTCTATTTGTCCTGTCCAGTCGGTCTCTGTTAGTCTATGTGAACTAAAGTACATGTCTTAGTTTTTCGAAAAACGGAATTTTTCTCCATAAAGTTAACACAGGGATGGCGGTCACTGTGAATTTAAAATTTTTGTAAATCGTAAATAATTTGTTTCTCTAGTGCCAAAATTTGCGCAGTGACTACAATTTGTATTTTTGATTTTGAAAGAGAATAGTTGAAATATTCCTTGAGGAAAATTTCAGCTAAGAAAAGTTAAGTATTCACGTCTGAGGTTCATAGTCCCTTAAATACCCCTGTCATGATTTCTCTTGCGTTTATTCCCGATGTGTTCGTTGCCAATGCCAATGTAGTAGACTCCACATCAAAATTTCTAATAGATGAGAAGTTACATTAGCAAAAAGCATGGGGAAATTAACATTCATTTAGTCAGACAACTGGATCCACAGCGAATGCCAATCATGTAAGAAGGGAGGGTAGAAGGCAATTAATACATTTGATAAGTAGCACGTCTCCCTTTGAAATCATGGCGACGTGTGCCTGTCAGGGATTTTGTTTTTTAACTTAAGATAACACTGGCAGCTTCTCATGAAAGTAGCAATAATTCAAGGTGTGACCTTTCGACATTATCTGCATGAATAAGCTTCACTTACCTATATATCATGTTCACTAGTTTCACCTTTACACTTAAATTTCTCTGCGAACAATTGGTGGGCAAGAATGGGCTTGTCACCAGCTAGGTTCAAATTAAAACAAAAAGTGTTACAGGGTAGATCGAAGATGCCCGTCAGCATTGTTTGTCACAAGTCTCAAAAATTACTCTCCCAGAGCGAAAGACGCTCATCAATAATTTTCGTTGAGAAGCTAAAGTATGTTAAATAGTGATGCCATAAATTTAGAGTTTGCCATGCACATGTCGAGACTGCACAAGTCCAATTACAGACAATTGCCAATTTACATATCTAGGTGATGTTTTGTCTCAAGAGTCTTTATCATAAAGTATTAACTATGAAACAGTCAAGTATTTCTGACATTTTTAGTGAATGGTCGAAATATATCACCTAATTTTTACATGTGATATAGAAAAATCATTATTGTAACTTCATTATATGTTTTCATTTAATATGTCGTCATCGTACGTTATTTTTACACGATCATTTCCCTACACACGTATATACGCAGTATTAAATTCCCATCCCAGGCTCTAAGTTAGAATGTTCTCAATAGCTATAAACATTGAGTATGCTAGGAACATTTCGAATACTATTGCGCAGCAGGTAGACAGGATGACCCGCACAATTATATATGAGAAATAAAGGACAATGGATAAGGTGACATAGTTGTATATGCATCGCGTCTCAAATTTGTTGAAGTATCACAGACTCTGAGGCAGCCTATGTAGTTGCTTGCAATGTCTTTTCTTGCAGGTCCAGTATATTGACATATATAGCGGTGCAAAAATGGCGGAGACCAAATATTTGTGCAACCAGAAGGCGGAGAGCTTGAAAAAGTCAATCAGGGAGTCAGAAAGAAAGCTTATCTTTCACCTCTCCAAAATATGTTTTTTTTTCGAAATAGATTCGAGTTTGTATGGATTGCTTATGAATGTCAGCTATGTTAACTGTGTTAACGTTTTACCGAAAAGCAAGTTGAAGCTGGTTTTGGTTTTGCCTAATATGCTTTCGAATCTTATATGTAATAACGGCCTGTCAGCGATTAGTATTCAGCTAAAATGTTGAGCGCAACTTCAGCTGTGTAGAACCCTAGACTCGAAAGTCATTGATTCAACCATTGTTTGACAGTAAAGTGGCAAAATGAAATATCATATTTTGTTAAACTCCCTTAAAAAATTCGTTTTCATGGTGATCTATGGTGTGTACGTGTCTCAACTTCTCAGGTATTGTAGGGCTTGTGATTCTTATGCTGATTTTCAACAGAGACACAGCTCATTGGCATCAAAATTAGTGAGACAGGGATACACAACAAAAAGACTCGTTAGGACTTTCAACAAGTTCTACGGTCACTCAAATGATTAACGACAGCATTCCCGGCTTTGACTTATTACAGTGATTCATATCCTGTATCATTTTATACAATATTTAGACAATTTTGGGACCAATCCTTACGGGTGTAGCAGGCTAGCAGGGTACGCTTACCCATTCCGGACGCTTACCCATTCTGGTACCACCACTAATCAATGGTTCAGGATGGTCCTACATAAAATTTGTATATAGCAAATGTCCCATGGACCTGATAATATATTACCTTGAATGGAAATACCTTCAGGTCAAAAATCGAACTTTTATGAAACCAAATATGATTATAATGGTTGTGGTTGTATTTTGTTTGAGACTAGATTTTCGCGTAGTAAACATCCTTGTTGTTGTATGTTTTTGAATCGTTAGAGTATCATACAATTACAAATCCTAGGCTTGACGTAGGATTTATTTTAAAAGCGTAAGCGGACATTTATTTTAATGTGCTAATTTATTTCGAAAAATGTTGATAATTTTCAAAGAATTTCGATGAAAAATACAGAAAATATTGTTAGCCTAATGAACATTTTGGAAAAATACAGTTTTGATGGTTCCTTTTATCTTGCAACAAGGTAATCGACAGAAGTGTCAGATAAGGAGTCGTTTGTCAATTGGAGTATGATTTTTTTCATACCACCGTCATTAACCTCGGTTTTCATGGTTACAACCCTTCGTTGTACGTAAACAATGACTTGTTCAAATTGCTCTATCTAATGCATTAACCACCGCCCCCTTCAACACTTTTGCGGATTCACGCGATGACAAACGGAGTGCAAGTAAAAAACAATGTACAATTTGATATTCTATTATAACATCTCACCGTGTTCAGAAGTATACGTTAAGACCTAAGCTACACTGAATTGTGCCTGAAAATCGACAAAAGGTCCCTAGGGATAATCTACTTGAGATTTGTTCAAATTCTGCAGAAATATGCAAATTTGCATTTTTAAGGCAATTTTTGCCATTTTTGGTCAAAAAATGTGTTTCTCAAAAAGAGTAGTGGTCTGATCGCTTTTAAATTTGGTATACAGGTTTCTATAGATGAACTAAGTAATATAGATTGAATTTGTAATGAAATCTGTAATTTTTTATTTTGGGGGCAATTTTTACCATGATTGAATTTCTCATGAAATCTGTAATTTTGTATTTTGGGGGCAATTTTTGCCATTTTTGGTAAAAAAATGTGTATCTCCAAAACTACCAATCTAATAGCTCTGAAATTTGGTATGCGGATTTCTACAGATTGACTGAATGATATTTATTGAAGTTATGATGAAATCTGCAATTTTGTATTTTGAGGCAATTTTTCCATTTTGGTCAAAAATGTGTTGCTCAAAAAGTATTAGTCTGATACACAGTCCCTGTAGATAGAGGAACTGTGTCTGATAGCTTTGAAATTTGTTATACAGGTTTCTACAGATGAACTAAGTAATATATTTTGAATATCTGATGAAATTTGTATTTTGTATTTTTTGGGCATTTTTTGCCATTTTGGTCAAAAAATGTTTATTTCCAAAACTACTCATCTGATAGCTTTTAAATTAGGTTCACAGGTTTCTACAAATGATCTAAATAATATTTTTTTGATTTTATGACGAAATCTGCAACATTGTATTTTTGCGGCAATGTTTTCCATTTTTGGTCAAAAATGTGTTTTTCAAAAAGTACTGGTCTGATAGCTTTGAAATTAAATATTCATGTTCCTACAGATGAATTCAATGTTATATATTGGAATTATGGTGAAAGCTGCAATTTTGTATTTTGGGGGCAATTTTTGCCATTTTTGGTCAAGAAATTTGTTTCTCGAAAACTGCAAGTCGATAGCTTAGATATTTGATTCACAGATTCCAAGGGATTATTTTAATGTATGATATATTGATATTAGGGTGAAATCTGCAATTTTTATTTTTTCGGGGCAATTTTTGCAATTTTTGGTCAGAAAATTTCATTCTCAAAAAACTACTCGTCAGATAGCTTTGGTTGACATGTTCTCAGGCATGATCCAATGTGATATATTCAAATTATGATGAAATCTTCAATTATGTATTTTTGCAGCTATTTTAGCCACTTTTTTCTGGCCATTGAAATAAGCTTTCAAAGATTTCCACCTTCTTCATCAACATGTGTCAAAAATAGTTATTCTCTACATAAACACAGCGGAGCTATATTGGCCGTTAGGTCACTTGTTTTTATTACTGATTAAACTCTGAGAGTACTGTGCGAAGTTGATAAAACCTGCTACATATAATGATATACCAGATATCTGATTGTTCTGTGAAGCGTACTACTATTAATGAACCTTTTGTAAAACACGCGAGCACATTCAGTTCACATCTGGTTGCTATTCTGATCAAAAATGCTGTCTGAGGATCATTGAAATGAAAAAAAAAAAACTTGTGAGCGATCTATGAAAAGCGAACTTGACCGTGACTTTTTATCAGTCTTATTTGTTAATAACTACAAGTCCTGCCGTTACTCATGCAGAAGATTGTAACTCGCTATATGTCGCTATTTCTGTTCCGTACTAACCTGAAATTGAATCGTCAAAAATATCACAAATCTGGCCCCATCCTCTTGTTTCGCTAATACTTATATAAATCATAAACGAAAAACAATACCGAATCACCTAACAGTATTCATTGGATAGTTAAAAATGACACTTAGAGAGCCTCCAGTAATTGCATGGGAATGGGTCAATTAAAGTGCGGTTGGGCCATATTGGGGGTCACGTTCTGCATAGTTGGAACAGGGGATCACACTTTACATTTGCCAATTTTATTGATTTTACAGAATATGAGAGCTTTCCACAGTATTCCTTAAAAGAGAATGGGAATAGCTGGCTCACGTTGAACACATTAGATCTCTTAGGTTTAATGCATAAATCTGTGTACCATAATTGAACAGATCACTGTCATTGTGTACACTCACTTAAACTGTACGGTAGTGTTTTACAGAACCGACAACGTCCGACAGCGTTACGCTGACAGTAATGTGCCATTTTTGTTGTCAACATTCGTCTTCTAGTGATTATAATGTCAAGATGTAACAAGTAAAAGAATATATTTCTAGTGACAAAAATAGCAACTGTTCAAGGGTCATTTACACAAAGAAAATCCTGTGATCACATGACGGTAACAAACAATGTTTATCTCTTCAGTGGTGGCCTTTTGTTTTTTGCACAAAGTGATTCGTTTAAAGAAAGAGCTTCAACGAATCGTCAAAATCGTAAGGTGAGACAGATAAATGGCTATCGGTCACTTGCAATGCAACAGGCAAATCTGTGTCATCTCTCAAAGCAGTCTAAGAACAACAGTCGCTCAGTGGTTAGGTGCACAGCCCTTGGGTTTCCTTTGCCGTGTACTTCAACCACAACGTCGGTGTGAATCTATGTCGGTGTGAAACATCTTGCAATTATTTGTTGTAATCTTCACCTTTTGCGACATAAGACTTCATAGTGAATTGATAAAGTCATAGAAAACCTTATCGCGATAATATGTCGATATAGAAATTTCACACGTCAACTTAGAGGAATTCCCGACATGACGTCATTCGTGCGAAAGGGTCATGGTTCAAAAGTGAACATGTGCTGTCAACCTTAACATTCTGACCAGTCTCAGCACTCTAAATAGACTTTCGAAAGAATATGTTCGTTAAAACTCTCTTTTTAGCTTGACATAGAATTTTGTTCAAACTGTTGATGAAATCTTGAGTCTCACCAGACCCCTGTTTTTTTAACTTTAGCAAAACGTGTGAACCTACACAAACATTTTTGACAAATCCCTTCGTAGAAAATGTAACCTTTTAGAGAATTTGGCCCAAATTGGGGAGTGACGTTTGGAACCTATGACCCCAGTTTAACTATAAATTCTAGAGGTATTTTTTCTTTTTGGTTTAACTCTCCAGAGTACAGCGATACCAAACCTTTGGTGTAGAGTCCATTCCATCTATCAACAAAGTAGTTGATGATAGGGTCCAAATGGGTCATGATTTGTAATGTATGTAACCGGTTGGCGGTTGCTTGTCTCTAACAATGAAAGTGGGCAAAGCGATCCTTCTTATTCTTACGCTGTGGGAATCCCCCGCGCGAATGGATGTCTTGGCAACAATTATATAATCTTTGTAGCACAGAGGATGGATAAGGAAGTTGTAAACTTTATAGTGAATGTTCAAAAGAACTTTTAATTAAGGGTTTATTTGCATATTTAAAAAACTTTGTAATTAGGTATATAACTCTGAGATAACGGCACTAAATTTGGTGAAACCTGCTACAGATATTGATCTGATAAATATTTAATTGTGCTATGAAACATTGAACAATGTCAAGTTTATTAAGGGCTCATTTGTATATTTAATAAAACCTTGTAATTAGTGTTATTGCTCTAAAATTACAGCACTAGATTTAATGAAACGTGGTACAAATGTTGATCTGATGGATCTTATTGTCCCATGAGGCATTGAGCAGTGTCAATTAATTAACAGCTCATTTGCATATTAAATAAAGTTTTGTAATTAGTGATTAAACGCTGAGAGTACTGAGCGAAGTTGATAAAACCTGCTACATATAATGACATAACAGATATCTGATTGTTCTGTGAAGCTTACTACTATTAATGAACCTGTTGTAAAACACGTGAGCACATTCAGTTCACATCTGGTTGTTATGCTGATCAAAACTGTTGTCTGAGGATCATTGAAATGAAAACAAAATTGTGAGCGATCTCTGAAAAGCGAACTTGACCGTGACTTTTTATCAGTCTTATTTGATTATAACCACAAGTCCTGCCGTTACTCATGCCGAAGATTGTAACTCGCTATATGTCGCTATTTCTGTTCCGTACTAACCTGAAATTGAATCGTCAAAAATATAACAAGTCTGGGCCCGTCCTCTTTGTGTCGCTAATACTTATATAAATCAAAAATCATAAACGAAAAACAATACCGAATCACCTGACAGTATTCATTGGACAACTAACAGTGACACTTAGAGAGCCTTCAGTAATTGCATTGGAATGGGTCAATTAATTAAAGTGCTGGCGGGCCATATTGAGGTCACTTTCTGCATAATTGGAACAGGGGATCATACTTTACAATTGCCAATTTTATTGATTTTACAGAATATGAAAGCTTTCCACAGTATTCCTTTAAAGAGAATTGGAATAGCTGGCTCATGGTAAACACATTACATCTCTTAGGTTTAATGTATAAATGAGTGTACCATAATTGCACAGATCACTGTCATTGTGTACACTCACTTAAACTGTACGGTAGTGCTTTACAGACCCGACAACGTCCGACAGCGTTACGCTGACAGTAATGTGCCATTTTTGTTGTCAACATTCGTTTTCAAGCGATTATAATGCCAAGGTGTAACGAGTAAAAGAATATGTTTCTAGTGACAAAAATACAACTGTTAAAGGGTCATTTACACAAAGAAAACCCTGTGATCACGTGACGGTATCAAACAATGGTTACCTCTTCAGTGGTGGCCTTTTGTTTTTGCAAAACGTGATTCTTTTAAAAAAAAAGTTTCAACGAATCGTCAAAATCGTAAGGTGAGGCAAAAGAATGGCTGTCGGTCACTTGCAATGCAATAGGCAAATCTGTGTCGTCCCACAGTCTTAGAACAACAGTCGCTTGTTGTTAGGTGCACAGCCCTTGGGTTTCCTTTGCCGTGTACTTTAACCACAATCGACTGTGCTGGAAACACGTGTCGGTGTGAATCGGTGTCGATGTGAAATATCTTGCAATTTTTTGTTGTTAACCGCACCTTCTGCAAAATAAGACTTCATGAGTGAATTGATAAAGTCATAGAAAACCTTATGGCGATAATACGTTGATATAGAAATTTCAAACGTCAACTTAGGGGAAATCCCGACATGACGTCATTCGTGCAAAAGGGTCATGGTTCAAAAGTCAACATGTGCTGTCAACCTTAACATTCTGACCAGTCTCAGCGCTCTACTTAGACTTTCGAAAGGGTATGTTCGTTTAAAATCTCTTTTTAGCTTGACATAGAATTTTGTTCAAACTGTTGATGAAATGTTGAGTCTGACCAGGCCCCTGTTTTTTTTAGCCCCAACAAGCGGTAGATAATAAAAGAAGTGTAAAAGTTTGAGTCAAAATATCTGTCCCTGAGACGCATTCTACCTTAAATCGAATATCAAATTTAAGAACACCATTACCGTAATACAAATGGTTAAGGGTACAACACTTATTGGGCACTTTGGGTTGGGGGGGGTCAGTTTCTTTGCTCACCACATTGCTCACACTAGTAGCTACAAATAACCATGTATTTAACACCCAGACGACCGGTTTGAACATGAACCTGAGAGATATACTTATATGCGTAGTTATATTTTCTGGCAGCTAGGCTATTATTAGTGTTTAAACCGTTGATTAAGTTAAACATTTGGTGTTTTGAAAGAGCAATAGATACAATAGAAGGATTCTTCCATTTTCAGCTGAAGTTTAGTTTAAACACGTGACTCATCCTACATGTCTCGTCTGAGTAGGCGTGTTGATATATTCTCACTGTGTGCAACCATGTGATACATCCGGCGGTCCGTTGTGTTTACCTATTGAAGGTTTTCATTGTACCGACAGGTGTGCGGCGGTTGAACAAGGCCTCAGGGTAAAGACTAAGCAACACATGTGCTCAGTCTTAGAATCGAGGTACGTTAAACTCCCCCAGTCGACGATTTAAATACCCATTTATCTATTAACAAAACCCACTGGATCAGGCCGTATGGACAAAAGCGAGGGAAATTTCTGCTTTGACAGTCAGACATACGACGGTGACGTTTTGCTACCCAAGACGAGTGGATTTGATTTTATTCTAGACGATACACTGCCGACAAAATCCATGTAAACATCACGTATGTTTGTCTTTCTGCATGGATTTCGCGTAAAATTACAATTCCCGACGAAAGGTAAAATGTGACTGGTGCAGACAGATATCAACTCCGTTTGTTGGTAAGTAAACTAAGGTGCATTTTCTCTTAAATCCTGGCAGCCCTGCTATTCTAATTATTTGAGACAAAATATTATCTTATTGATATGTTCCAAATACTTTATTGACATTGTGATTCCAATCGTTATTAATTTTAATAATAAGATTCAAGACGCGTTTGAAGTTTGTGTGACCTGGTTTTTACCTAACGAATAGCAGTGATATATACTTAAGATATATTTATTATAGGGGAAGCCCTATCATACACTTGATGTTGTCGACTTACAACAGTTTGCATATTGTGGTTCTTGACAGTCCCTTATCTTCTAAGGACGTCTTCGAAAGTTGGTCGGAGCAAAACCGATCCAAACGGCGCCATCTGTAATCAAATACACAAAACAGGCACAAAACGACTCTTTCCGAATCCAATTGTAGACTATATCACCCAAAAGCAACAGGTCGAGCATCCAAACTGACACAACACTGAGATTGCAGATCGCTCTTTAGGAGCAGTTTCTTTACATCTGGGGAGGCGGAAGAGTTGGAGATCGCCTTTTTAATTCTTTTGAGCGTGCTGCTATGTGACAAAACGCGGAACTGTCAAAAAGGCGATTTCGTTAATTAGTTCGGTGTTTTCCCTTTGAGTGGCCATGAACAATGTAGTCGACAGATAAAATACAAAATTAAGATAGTGAAAACAACTATTTAAAGCAAACAGTATATTCACCCATCAAAATGAGTGTCAACGCTCGACATAAGGCTAAAAGGGTGATTTTCGGGAGCGATGTACCCTTTCAGAGCGCAATCTACAGAGTGGCTAATGACTAAGTAAACTTGAGGAGTGCCCGGGAAGGGATTACACATAATATGTTGACGGATTAGCTGCAGGTAATAACTGTTCGACCTAATTGTCGGGACTGCTACTGTATATCGGTGCTGTCTATACAAACGTAAATACAATGTATTTTTTATGTCAGCATTCGATCTCTGATCAAGCAATCCCGAATAATGAGTGACGCAGTGAACGGAATATTGGTTTAAAACACGAAAATATCTGCATTTTATTTGTATGTAGATATAGATAGGCAGTATCGGTGATCATAGAGGTAAAAGAAACAGGCCTTCCATGCTTTGATTCAGTGAGTGCCGTATATTTTTCGAACTCCACGCGCCTAACGCAGCTGTCTGTGGCCAGGTCGTCTATGTGGGTCACCAAAGGCCAGCCCCACCACGATTACACTCATCTATGAGCATTTCTTAGACAAAAGGCTGCCTTCATAAGTTGCTCTTTACAATATTTCTTTGGTCAAGGTCGTTTCTTGAGTTATTTTGGCTGAAATCAACTAAGCGCCAATCAGTGGCAACAAAGTCAAAGGAGATAATTTGAGAACAATTGAACATTAAAACAACAACGTCATATCATCAGGGCCATTGTCGTCGAAGTGAGTGTCATATGCCCCCATCTGACAACAAATCATTGAGCATGGGCGTTAAAGATTGCTTGTAGTATGGTCCTCTTTCTGATATTCTCTGGCGGTCCTGTTGCACTTGTCGACATCAGTGTGGTTATTGTGGACTTTCGATGACTCCTTTTTCGTTTTCTGCTATTCATGATGCTGTTTCCGTCTCTGCCTTGAATGCTGAACACGTATTTGTGTCTCGCCTGCTATTCAGGTGTTAGCTATCACTTGAGACCTCCAGTGGAACGTACCATTTATGTGTACAGGACGGCCTCTCCAAAAGATTCTGAAAATAGTAAGGAATGTATCAACTGCTCCGGGTGCTTTTGCTAATGGGCAAAAATGTCTCAAATACAATATTCGTTCCATGGCAAAATCAACTTCAAATACTCGGGTCACAGACACGACTCGTCAGACTTAGATAATGCTGGCAAGAGTATCACTTTTGCTATCCTGATCAAAACTACTCTCTTAGGATCATTGAAATGAACAAAACTCATGGGTGATCACTGAAAAGCGAACTTGACCGTGATTTTTATCAGTTTTATTTGCTAATAACTACAGGTTCTGCCGTTACTAACGCTGAAGAATGTAACACAATATATTGCTGTTATTTGTGTTCCGTACTAACCTGAAATTGACTCGTCAAAACTATCACAAGTCTCGCCCCGTTCTTTTGTGTCGCTAATACTTATAAAATGTCATCCGTTGGAAGCAGCCACCCCAGGTATAGGAAAAACGGTACGATCAACCTTTCTACGCCTGATCTCTACCCTCACACGATAATCATGACCTACGCAGCGGGCAGTAGTTGTCAATGGGATTTTCGAGCTGATATCGTCCAAGTACATGCGACAATACTGTGACGGTACCTCTCTACTTAATCGCCTGTCAATCAAGACTTAACGGTAGTCTCAAGACGCGAAAATGTGCATCTGTCATTCTTCTGTGGTCAAGATCGTTTCTTTCGTCATTAAGGCTGAAATGAACTAAGCGCCAATCAGTGGCAACAAAGTCAAGGGAGAGAATTTGAGAAAAATTGAACATTAAAACAACAACGTCATATCATGAGGGCCGTTGTCGTAGAGGGGTGTCCCGTAAAAATTGCGAGTCTTTTGCCCTCATCTGACGACAAATCATCGAGCATGGGCGTTATAGATTGGTTGTAGTATGGTCTTTGGTAGGACACTCGCAGGTTGTCTTTTCCACTTGTCGACATCAGCGTGGTTGTTGTTGACTTCTATGACCCCATTTACGTTCATGAAGCTGTTTCCGTCTCTGCCTTGAATGCTGAACACGTACGGGTGTGTCGCGGTCGCCAGGTATTCACCATCACAAAGGCCTCCAGTGGAACGTGCCATTTATGTACACGGGACGGCCTGTCTTAAAGAATTCGAAAAGAACAGAATGTATCCACTGCCCCTGTGCTTTTTTTTCAAATGCACAAACTGTCTCAAATAAAATATTCAGTATATGGCAAAAGTATCTAAATTACTGACTTGGATTTTGCTCATTGTAGCCTTTACATTCTGATCAAAACTACTGTCCGAAGATCATTGAAATGAACAAAACTCATGGGCGATCTCTGAAATGTAAACTTGACATTGATGTTTTATCAGTTTTATTTGGTAATGACTACAGGTTCATGCTGAAGAATGTAACACGATATATGCTGCTATTTTTGTTCCGTACTAACCTCATTGAACCGTCAAAAATCTGGCCTCGTCCTCTTGTGTTGCTAATACTTATGAAATGCCATCTTTTTGGAGCGGCCACTCCTATAGGAAAAACGGTACGATCCCCCTTTCTACGCCTGATCACTACCCTGACACGATGATTCTGACATACGCAGCAGTGGACAGTAGCTGTCAACGGAATTTTCAAGCGGATATCGTCCAAGTGCATGCGACAATACTTTGACGCTACCCCTTAGTTTAATCCCTTGTCAATCAAGACTTAGAGGTAGTCTCATGATGCGAAAATATGCATCTGTTCCTCTTTCAAAGTTGTATCACAAAATTTCAGCCAGCAACATAAACTTGCAGACAGAGATATTCTTCACATATGAAGATCAATATTATAAGATAATTTTCACTGAAAAAAACAAATTTTCGTGTTTTTGGCGCACAATAAACTGATCAAAGTGGAAAGCTAGCTTAAGTCCCCAAGTCCCTTCAGGTGCCTCTCCCAACATACTCTTGATATTTTCAAGTCCCCGTCAAATCTCCCGCCCCCTCCTCCATAGGTGCTTGTGAATGCAACCTGGGAAAGTGCCTCCACTTTCAAAAAGAAACATGATTTTACCATCGTCAAATACTAAGCCAGACCAAATAGAGCTATCATGAAGAATATTTTGGTCTAGCATCCACGTGTCGGGACATTACACCGTCACTCTTAAAGTGTGTTTGTCGTTTGGCAAGCAGTAAACAGGATCTAAGATTTCCAGTGAAATGCTTAATACTTAACATGCCAGACTTTTCTTCAATAGAAGCTCTTGATTACAGTTCATTCGACCTGTCTAAGATATTTATGTTGCCAGGGTTGCCTCTACCGCTCGTTTGAAAATCTTGTTATTGGTGTAATCCAATCTTAACTTTTACAAAAGCTTTGGTAGCTTGCGTGAAGTTTCATGGACGCAGGATTGCAAAGTAGAATCAACAAACAGGTAAAGCATTCTGCAATTAATGTGGGTAAACAGGATCTAAGATTTCTAAGAAAGCGCTTCGAGTTAAACTTCAGTATGGTGGTCATTTGTGTGAAGTTTAATATTTCATTTCCTTTATTAGTGAGAGCGGCAGCATTGTGACCTTTACAGATCGAACTTTAGTATCAGTATCCGGTCAACAGGAGCTATGGTTTGTCGTGTTCATGTTAAACTTTCCAGACATTTCTTTCTTCAAGCGTTCCACGTTTAGCGTTTCAAACTCTTCGTTCATTCGTTACCCCTAAATTTTCAGTACCTTTCACTCTCCCTGTCGTCAAAATGGTTCGGACAAGTATCACAAGCTGTGTAATCAAACTATTTAACGGGTTTTACGTGAAGCCAAAGTTAGTAGATGAGCAACTGCGAATGCTGTGTAGCATGTCTATCATGCGTCTATGGTGTATTGTGTAAATAAAAAAAATAGAATTGCAACGGACAATTCTATAGGCGACTGGAATTGCTGGCTCCAATTGTTGTGACCTTTATATCCGCCAATGAAAACGTGCGTACTACACACGTCGGCCCTGATAAGTTCAGTTCAAAATGACCAATACACTACGGAAGAAGCGATCGCAAGGTCGAGGTACGATCTCGGGTTTTTAAAGCACACCAAGGAACAAGAGAAGGATAATTATGGGGATTTAAACTGTTTTCCAAGGCAATGGCTTGATTTTTTCTCACGAAAAAACTTCCGGATTGATTCATTTCGAATTTTTGTAGCCTGCCTGGGCGTCAATGTGAATGCCTATAACAAGCTTTATGTATGATATGCACTGCTTTTCGGGCTATCAACGGCAATAAGAACCTCACCTGATTGTTTTAAAATACGAGCACACCTCTGAACTCACTTCAAAAACGATTTGAGGTTAAATCCACATGTGAGCTTCTTAACAGAAGGAAATTATTTTCATAAACCATATCAAGGTTCTTATTTTACACACCCGTATAGTGAAAGAAACTTGAGGATCTCGAATTTTATTGCAAAATATGGTCAACGTTATCATTTTTCATCATTATTCATAAATTGTCATTTTTACCTGCTTAGTGGCATGAAAGCCCCTGTAGCTGTAACTCTTGAAATTTGTCGAACTGAAAAACGCTTTCAATTTTCTCTGGATTTCTTTAAATTCTAAAGATTTAAAGGATATAGTCTTTTACTACTGAAAGATCGAACAAGAGAATTTAAATTTTGACCGTAATTTAGGATTTCCCGCCATTTCTTAAAAATTGTAATATTACAAAGAAAACATAGCATATGGTGTTCCAGTGGAAAACATTCAGCACTATTTGCATTATATCGGCCTTCTCTGTTGTTTCTGTGAAGATTCCAATGCATATATGGACTGCAACCATTTCATGTGGGTTCTGGTCCCCCCCCCCCCTGGACAAAATACTTTAGGGTGCCAGCATGTCAACAGAGGGGGAATTTTCCGACCCACGTCCAGATGAAACACTGTATAATATCATCTACAATATCGAATTGAAATCATTAATAATAATGCATTATTATAGTTTACCTCCTTAAAGCATAGAGGTTTTTAACATACCGATTTTCGTACCATGCATTAAGGTTCATACTGTACTGAGTAACATTGTCAAATTATTTCTAGATTCTATTTTTCTTTGTTTAAAATATAGTCAACATTACCACATTTTATCGTTTTTAATTAAAGGTTATTATATTTAATCTCCCTGGAAAATGGCATTTATGAAATGACCACAAATTGTCCTGGGACACTGCTGATATTACTCCTGAAAATACTAGAATTTCAAGTGACTGTGAACTATAAAAAGTGAATTTTAGGTGATTTTCCGGGGCATATATCCTTCGGCCGGGAGGGGGACACCCCGTCCAGGACCCTCCCTGATGGGCAGTCATGGCAAACTGCTACGTAGCTCCAAGCAGCCGACATTTTCTTTTTGGCCCCCTACTTCAAACTTAGTGAAACCCTTGAAATACCGTCGTCTAGCTGAATAAAATTACGAATAGCAAGTACTGTGCGTACCTTATGCACGTGCAAATGTACGCCTGTATATCGAAACGGCAAATTAAATATATATTAAACTCAAAGAGATAAACTCCTTTTACTTTGCGTACTGAAAAGTCGTGCAAAGCTCTTATTTTGTGAGTTGTATCAGCTGTTATTTTTATAAGATATCGATGACAGAATTTGACAACAGCTTGAGTATGTGCAGCATAATATATCATTTAAAACGTCTTGAGTCATTCAGAGAGCGGTAAACAGGGTCTAAAAATTTCTATCGAGGTGTTTAATACTAAACACTGTAGGCTTTTCTTCAATAGAAGCCCTGAATCACTTTGACCTCGTTTGACCTCACATACATATTTGTAGCGGTGATACCAGGGTTGATTGTACCGCGTGCCTTGGAATACTAGGGCGAGTTTAAGCCTTTACTAACCTTTACAATAGTGGGGTCTTTTGTGTGAAGTTTCACATTTCGTTTCCTTCTTTGTAAGGGCGGCAGAATTGTAGAGGAGAGTCAATTTACAGCTCAAATGTTCAGTATTTAGCTTACGGCATAAAGAGCTATGGTTTGTAAGTGCTTAAGTTCGAATTTTCCAGTGTCTGAGTGTTTCGTAGAAAGGAAAACCGGATCTAAGATTTCCAACGAAGTACTTCATACTAAAACACTTCAGACATATCTTGAAAAGACGCCATAGAGGGGCAATCGTTTGATGTACAAGTGTGCATACACCACGCGTTGAAAATACCCGGGTTGGTTTAATATGATACCCATCTTAACAAAGCTTGTGCCTTTTGCTTAAAATTCCACTTTAGATTTCCTTTCCTTTCTTTTAAGGGCGGCAAAATTGCACAGAAGAATCAACTCACAGGTCATACGTCCGGTAATTAGTGAAGGTAAATAGGTTCTAAGGTTGCTTACAAAGTGCAATATGTCCATTTAAAACTATCTGAGCTCTTCGTTATTAGAAAGCATTCACCAGCACTGTCATCTAAAATCCCAAACAACAAGTATTTTGCTAGGGCGCATTAAAACACCTGTTGATTTGAGGGATTGATATGAGATTTAAAATGTCAAGGGTATTTTAGAGTGCACATGAAAGGGTTCAGGGACTTACAGGGAGGCACTTAAAACAAAACTCTCTCTGATTGATATGAAATATGTGTTGGGCTGTCAATTTTTAAGCAATAAAGTTTTGCTAATTTTTGGGTGGTTGTGTTTTGTGTATCCACTGCAGTTTCTTGTTCTATTCCCCGGGCCTGAAACGTGATAAAAAGTCCAGCACAGCCATATGTATACAGTCCGGGATCCGCATTGTTACTGTTAAAATTGAATTCAAATCCGAACGAGTATTTATTTGTCATCAACAAAAATGATTACGGTCTTTACACTTGCATATACAGAATATTTTCCAAACAAAAGTTGCTGTTTTTTTTATTCTAGCATGAACAAAACACAGGTCAAAACATACTTGATAAGCTAAAAGGTACAACTAATGTCCCTTTACACAGATATGTTAATTGTATCCAGTTTTGAAGACAGGGTGTGGAAGTCATTAGCAAGTATTAGAGCACCATGTTTCAGTAAGACCAACAATGTGCAAGTACCAATCGTTGATAATGATTTGAACTGAAAACAGGAGAAATTAATATAGTTTAATTTAGGAAAGAAGTGTATAAAAATGATTTTAAGAATTGAATTTTCTGTTATTCAAGTAACCAATGGATACGTTAGCTTTGTTACTCATAATGATAGCAGAAATAATTTGCTCAATGCAAACACTATAATCTTTGTAATATTTTGAGGTTTTTTCATTTTCCCGGTACATGTATTATTTTGAAAATTAGAATTAGCACTATTTTAGCGATATGCACTGATGCTTTCAAATTGACAAGATGTTTCATGCAATTATGTAGTTTGTCTGTCTGCCTGTAGGGAGTATTTATATGTTTACGTTTCCGTCGCTTTGCCCCTTTCTTTCTTTCCCACTATCCATATTCCTCTACAGTGAGTAATAATCCAAATCAAATTACTTGCTATAGACGACAACAGTACCGGAACAGTACCGCAATGTTATTTTTGTGACCACTTTTAAAGCTGCGATGCTATATAGAAGGCAAGCAGTTGACCAAACTTGTTATCCTGTGCTAATCACTCTAAACCGTTGAAACAAATTTTAATTTTTATCACCAATACTCTGAGTAAGGGAGGACAGTCACACTCTAAACCTAATTTGAGTATACATTGCCTAATCAGGTCGCGCTACATGTCTATTAGCATTGTAGTTCAATACTTAACTTTAATTTTTCAGATTACGCTAGCTATTGGTGATATAGTGTGCAAGGTGACTTTGTAATACTTGTTGCAGGTTAGGGCATCACTTTCAACTTTTACCGAGTGGTATTCAAGGTTACCGATTGTTTGTTGAAATGACGATACCTAGAGTATTTGATGACGTAAACCACACTAAATTCAGTGACCTTTCGACACTATCCACACGAGTAAGCAACATGTACCTATACATCAAGTCATTTTTTCACTCTTTCAAAAACAATTAGGCAAGTACAGGTACGTCACGAGGCATAGTTTAGGTCTGTGCAGTGGTACAGTACTTCAAGGCAGCCTTGCATAGTTAATGTAAAGACACGGCCATGATCTGAATTTCTCACAGTTTAATGTGCCAAAGATCCAAGTCTCTCTAGAAAACACTGACGAATCATTTTAATTGATAAGTATGTCATAAAATAGGGGGTGCTTCAAAATACTAGGGCAAATTTTGAAATTTATTCTAAGTACAATGAAGGACCTGATTTGCAACTGTACACGACACTTAAAATCAATGCTCCTTGCAGTCGGTTGTCTATATCACTCCTTCTTCACTCCGCTTCTGTGTTTGCATCTACTCCTCACTAAGCCTGCCTCTTAAGGCTGAACGCGCCTCGGGGACAGATAATAGGGATTCCAAAGTGTATCAGATCTTTTCTGATCTGCTATTTGATGGGAACTCATTGTATTGCTCTTGGTGTAAGAAAACGTCACCGTCATAGTTTTCCAAAAATCGAAAATGTTAGTTTTTTTTTACTTCCCATAGAGATAACACAGGGATGGCAGCCATTTTGAAATTAAATGTCTGTAAATCTTGGGTAATTTATTTACCTGTTACCAAAATTTTGAAGATGAACCCCAATTTTTACTCTTGATTTGGAAAGAGAATGATTGAATCAAAAATTACCTTCTTGGTGATATGGTTTGTAGGTGACTTTGCAATACTTGTTGCAGGTTACGGCAGTGATTTGAACTTTAACTGAGTTAAATCCAAGGCTACCGAATGTTTGGTGAAATTACGATGTCTCCAAGAGTCTCTCATGACACGATAAATTATGTGACCTTTCGACACTATCTGCACGAGTAAGCATTGTGTCCCTATACATCATGTCATTTTTTACCCTTATTGTACAGCTCATTCTGACCACCTGTTAGGCAAGAACAGGCTCATCTCTTACGGTTCATTTAACAAGTTAAATGATTTACCTGATTGTTGGAGTTGGAGATGCAAACCAGAAATGTTTTTCGTGTTCTAAAAGTACTCGCCCGGGGCAGGTAACGCTCATCAATAATCTCCAGCCAAATCCTTGAGAATGATATGTTATATTGTCACAAACCTGAGGTCACTCAAGAAAAATGAGACTTGCAGGTTGTTAAAAGTTAGAGCGGCCTAAGTGTGTTTTAATTGTCTGTCTGTCTGTCAGTCAGTCTATAAATGTCTGTCTGTGCGGTGTCTCTCTGACTGACTATATGTATATGTATCCCCGTTTGTCTCTTTGCCGACTATTCGTATTCCTTTATATCGATTAATCATACGAGTCAAACAGAAAAAGTGTATCGGATTCTATTGGAGTAAAATTATTAATAATCGTATTAATTTTATCAAGAATCGAGGAAAATATCACTCCAGGTGAACTCTTTGACATATTTTAATTATAACAGAAAAGGTCAAAAACATCACTGTTTATATGTTACAGTATTAGGAATTTTCCGTTTGTAGCCACTTTTAAACGTGCAACTCTCTACCGAAGGCCAGTATTTGACCAAGCTTGTAATTAAGAGCAGATCACTCTAAACCGACTAAGCGTATTTTAATGTTCGTCACCACTACTTCATTGATATGAATAAGGGAGAACCGATGCGTTCTAAGCATAATTAACGACAGAAATTTTGCCTAATCAGGTCGCTACTCATGTCTTGCCGCCTTGCACTTCAATACATGGCTATAATTTTCCAGATTACGATATTAGTGATGTAGTGTGTAAGGTGACTTTGCAATACTCGGTGCAGGTTACGGCATTACTTTCAACTTTAACCGAGTGGTTGCCAAGGATACCGACTACTTGGTGAATTACGATCACCACACGCGTTTTTGATGACATAAAAACCACTAAATTTTGTGACTTTTGACACTATCTGCACGAGTAAGCATCGTGTCCCTATACATCATGTCAGTTTTTTACTCTTTACGGTACAGTTCATTCTGACCACCTGTTAGGCAAGAACAGGCTCATTTCCTAAGGTTCATTTAACATCTTAAATGGTTTACCTGATTGTTGGAATTTGAGATGCCCATCAGAAAAGTTTCTCATGTTCTAAAAGTACTCGCCCAGGGCGGATAACACTCATCAATAATCTCCTGTGAGATCCTGAACAACGATAAGTTTTATTGTCACAAACTTGAGGCCAATTACGAAAACGCCGACTTAAAGGTTTGAATATTTTAAGGATTAGAGCGGCCTACAGACACCTGTTGATTGCAATGAATATCTAAAAACGCTACAAGAGAATATTTTTTTAGCATAGTCCTGCCATATGTCGAGAAAGCGTGCCTGACGAATCATTTGATTGATAAGTATGCCATAAAATAAAAGGTGCTCCACAAGGCTAAAACGATTATTTGAGATTTATTCAAAGCACAATATTGATGGACCTGACTTGCCACTGTTCGAAACACTCAGAACCAGTGCTCGTAGTCTGTGTTATTGCTATTTTGCTAGACACGCTTGATTCTCTTCCTTCAAAATTAAAAATACCTTGCCCTTATGTAGACATTGGTCTACTTTTCAATGATGTCCCTTTCTTTATAGTTCTTTGTCTATCTCTTTTCTTGTCCATCTCTCTTCATTGCTCACTCTATTTCTGTTTTGTCATACTATTTTTGCAATTGTGTTTGTCTCGCTCAGTAAGTATGTGTTTTAATTGTATGTCTGTCTGTCTGTCTGTCGGTCTGTGCGCTATCCGTTTGACTAACTGTCTATATTTTTGTATATCCCTCCTTGTCTCTTTTTCTCCTTCTCCGACTATTCGTGTTCCTTCAAACAGATTAATCATATGAGTCACTTGTCATGAATGAAACAAATTCGAAAAATGAAGGAGACAAATAGAAAATTGTTGTAAATTCCATCAGAAAAAATATTGATAATCGTTTCCCATGTAAACTCCTTGACACATTTTTACTATGACGTAAAATGTCAAACACTCTAGTTTTCAAGGAATTGTATAGGGAATTTTCTTTTTGTACAGGAAATTCCCTTTTTGTGACCACTTTGAAACGTGCAATGCTATACCATAAGCCAGTATTTGACCAAGTTTGTAATTTTGTGCTGATAACTCTAAACCGATGAAAGTTATTTTATTGTTCGTAACTACTAATCCAGTGATATGATAACAAAAGAACAGACGGGTTCTAAACCTTCTGAACGTAATTCGCGTATATATTGCTTACTTAGGTCGCGAGATACATTTCTTCCCGCCTTGTACCAGATTACATTATTAATGATGTGGTATGTGACTTTGCAATACCGGTTACAGGCTACGGCAGTACTTTCAACTTTAACCGAGTGGCATCCAAGGCTACCGACTGCTTGCTACATCACTACAACGATTTTTTGATGACATAAACAATACTAAATTCTTTGACCTCTTGACACTATACTTTCGTCATAGACTTCCATGAATAGTGGATGAACATTTTCAGTGAAATTCCAAAATCAGACTTCTTGTACGCATAATATGCACCTTTAACGATCATATTCTAATCAAGTACAATTATGTTAATTATTCAACGTCAATATATGCACAAGTATAGCGTGTTTTCATTGGAAAAATATCATTCACAATTTTATTATAGATTCCCATGTATAGTGGATGAACATTTTTGGTGAAATTCGATAGTCAAAATCTTCGTCCACATACCAGTTGTAACAACCCTATTCTAATTAAGTAACTTTATGTCCATTATCAATTATCTATAAATGCATAGATATAGTTTTGTATTGAAAAAGTATCACATAATTTTCTCATAGCCTATCATATATAGTGAGTCAACATTATCAACAGCTGATTATCAATTAAATCCAAATATCAATTGTTTTACACTCATGCTTGCGCAAAAATATTGTGATCCACCCGTAATATCTGTCCAATCCCTTTGAGGGGTAATTTCAAAATGAAAGCAAGTCAGAAGGTGAAAGTTGATCATTAAATACCTGTGAGTGTGTAAGGAGGATCATTTGAAAAAAAACTGAGAATATTTTTGGGGGATTCTATCGCCCACTCCAGTGGTCCAGAGGTGTATGTATGTGCAGCTTTACTCAAGCAATGTGAAGGGGGGTCATGAATTTTTTGTCATCTTAGAAGGGGGAGTCATCAATTCTTTGGTGCAATGGGTGAGGGGGTTCACTTATTTTGACTGCTGCGTAGGAAGAATTTGCCGGCCCACCTCGGCCATTATAATTGAACGCTCCTTCAGCAGCGCAGTTTGCGGTAGAAATGTGTCGACGTCAGGGAACAAAATATGCGGTCCTGACGTTGCCGTTTGCTCCCGGACTCTTGCATGACAAGAGCAGACGGGAAATAACTGAACGTCAAATCAGCACATTGCTCAGTGTTGCGTTTTTGGTATATACCATCATCTTCATCCAGTGCCCGTTTCAGTGGTCAGAAAGTTCAGATAGAGCTTTATCTTAAACCTATGATTCGTCCTCATTCTATCATACTATGCCATGTTGATTATTACAGCACCACAGACGACACCTTCAGCTTTTCAATTTTGCCATACGGGTCATTCCTTGGTCACGCAGTTAATCATTTTCATATGTGGAAAGTACTGGAAGTGTTATGTAGATATTTAGTACTGGTTTAAGTGATCTGGTTTTCATTGTCTATAAAATTGAGATTCCTGTTGCTTAAAAATGTTGGGCTGTCGGTCAGGTATACCGTATATATGCATCCCTGGCACATTTTATCGCTTTAAAAATCAAACAAAGGGCGCCACCTGCTCGTCACAGACGCGTCATGAAACGATCACACGTTAAAATAATTAACCTATGCAGGAAATAGCTAATTTGTTTTCTTCAATTTTTATCGTACGTCTCGAAACTCACGTGTTCATGATTTGAGGTTAATTAACCATGTTTATAGAGTTAGCTTGTTTGACATTTTGTCGTTGTCGGTCTTTACATCTTCGTATAAAATGTCTCATTGTCTAGCTATCCTGTATTTCGAGTCCCATCGTAGGAAAGGCTATACTTTACTCTACTTTTAAAACGGATGGGTACTAAAATCTCTACGGGATGGCAAACTTTAGCTTAGCAACTGGATAATAACAACACATCAACTCAATTTCTGGTTGTCTTGAAGAAGTTCCATCTACCGTGTGTTTGTCACATTTCAATCCGAAAAAACTTATTTTCAGCACGACACCTGTCGGTATCTGTCAATGCTTATCATAGCCTAGACACTGTGTTTACCTGTCATTGAAACTCTAGTCATTAAATGGCAATGGGAGACTTTTAGTTTCAAAGTGTGGTCGTGGGAAGCAAGCTTTTGGCACGACACACTGTGGCATGAAAAGCACACGGAAACAAAGCGTGCTCACAGTTGGGTTGTTTGAAGTGGTGTCGTGTATTGATTTTTTGTTTACTCCAAATTTGAAAAACATCGTCTGAGCACGTAACCCTTCAGCGCCTGCCAACTTTCATTGTGTAAATCTAATATTTACTGTGTAAAAGGGCTTAGATCCTGCATCAAGTGATCATCACTTACACAACAAGTGTTTGATACATTTGGAAAACGCCCATTTAAATGTTCTTCTTAGGATTACACAATTGTCGGCAGCTTTATATTTGGCGCCAACTATTCGGTTGCCATACATGACAAATTTTGTATGTCAACTTTGCCTTCGTCGAAAGTATAATGTGAAAACATCGGCGATGAATATTTATTATATAAACTCTGTAAGTATACCATTATGACAATTTTCCATATTTGTTGAAAACACCAAACTTTTCTTTGTACAAGAGATCTATCAATTCCGACAAGTCACGACGAAAAGCGTCGGCTCTTTACAAGTGATTATGATGGATGTGACTCTCAGGTCGTGGCTTAACACGCCATGAAAAGTGACATTAAAAGAATGGTACTACCATGGATCAAAGCTTCCTGCCCTGCCAATAATTTACCCTTGGCTTCGCTGAGGATTGAGGGACTTTGAACTGATTAACAGAAAACGAAATGCTTGGACACTTGCCAAACCAGGACGTCGCGTATGATCTCTATTTATGCAGCATATGACTCACAATGTTACGAGGCCGGCAATTACAAACTCCATTTTCTTCGTCTCGATGTTTTCTCTAGAGGTCAGAGTTTTCTCGTGTGTAATAATATATCCTGCTTTCTCAATTTGACATTTTGCAAACGACAGACAAAATCTATTATTAGTATACTTCCTTTGTCGTGTATATTAATTTGAACCATTTATAAGCAACGTAAGAGCGTTTCAAGGTCTTCGCCCGGGACTCTTGTACTCATACTTCTTCTAGAATATTAATGCGCTTAGACAGTAAACAAGATTTCCTGTAAAATCTCATAAAATCTCAGTCGTAAGAGACAGTTGAGGGACTAGAAAGGAGAAAATCATGAAACTTCTCCTGAGAACAAACTAAAGGGGTACTTTGAAGGAAATTATGAAAGTGTCTCTATGGGAATACTCAAATTGGATTGAAAAGGCTGGCACTAGCTCTCTATGTTTTCTAGCAACGTGACGCCATTGATAGACGACTTAGAAAAGGTCGCAGAAGCAGCAGTTTAGTGACCTTATTTCCTTTCGATAATCACATACGGAAGAAAAAAAATGAAGCCTCTCCTTCAGCTTGTCTCCGGTTTCCAGACATCGGCGAAACAAATATTTATTTAGTTGATACTCGAGGACACTTTCCTTCTGGCCTGCCACTATTGTGTACGTAGTGCTCATCAATATGTCGTGATAAAAAATCGGTTCAACACAGCAAATAATGCGAAGGTAAACTTTCCCCAGTTGATTCATTGCTCAGGAGTCACGCGGAGGTCACTGTGCGCTTCACTGCAAAATCCAAGGGACGTCACATAGAGAAAGACCGCATTTAAATTTGCCTTATTGTCGAAAACGCACTTCATGTATTTTTTGTTATTTTGCTTAGGCTCTGTTCGTTTTTTCTCAGTCCTCCAATTAAGCCTGTGTTATTTTTCATAGGCGGTGATGTGCTACTTCGTCAGAAACATATTTTGTTTATGCGGCAACAAGGCTAATGATGCTTCGGAGTACAGTCCGTCTACAGCAAGAAGTGGTGCAAGCAAATTGCAAATTTAATAGACGCTTGTCAAATGGGTGACTGTCGCTACATATTTAAGAAGTCTGTCTGCTGTGTACTCCCAACCTTGTCTCTCAGCCTCCAAAGATCGCGTTGTTGACTGTATTGTTGACATCCTACCGTTCGGCTAGGAACAGGGATTATACATCTCGGAGATTTAAATTTTAAACTGGATATTCATAAACATTGGGGGTTTGTTACCCAGTAATATTCAATAAGGATGCAAATTTGTCAAATGTACTGAGATAAAACAGTAGATCCTTGGTTTTTTATGCTGAGAAAAGACATCGAGAATTTATTTTTATACAAAAGTTTAAAATGGTTCAACAAGTGTTATCAGCAGTAAAGAATTGAAAGATTTTAAGTCTCTAAATTACTCTAAAAATTACAATGGGTGATGATTTACAATCACACGTTATAAATGCAATAATCGCAAGCGTGCCCTTCAATGAAACGTTACATTTTTTACTACATCAGAGCAGATGTTCAAGTATCGTGCTGAATTAAGCAAACACACTTAAATCTATGTCACCGTTTTGACGGGGTACTCACCCTACACAATATATTACGATTTACGGGTAAATTTATCACAAAGAGATGTTAATCGGGTCATTTCACTATACTACTAGTGATTTGCAACGGGGCTACGACCAAAGCGGCCTTTCGAAGTTTGTACTGCTCTACCGCTTGCGAGAGTACATTTTAAAGCCCTTGGTGTAAGATAACTTTTCTCGATAGAGTTAACCCAGGGATGGCGGCCATGTTTAATTTCAAATATCGCCAAATCGTTGGCAATTTGATTCTCTAGTACCAAAATTTGCACGATGGTCCCCGATTTTTATTTTCGCTTTTGAAAGAGAATGTATGAGTAAGAGCGTGTTTCATTGGTCGGTGTGCGATTTAAGGTAGTATGCACCTCGAAAGTGAAAGACTTAAACTTTTGCTCAAACTTTCCTCAAGGAATCTTTTAATCATTCTCTTTCAAAATCAAGAATAAAAATAGGGGGTCACCGTGCAAATTTTGGTTCTAGAGAAACAAATTACCCGAGATTTACCGATATTAGAAATTCAAAATGGCCGCCATCCCTGTGTTAACTCTATAGAGAAAAATAAAATTTTCGAATTTCGAAAAAGTAAGCCGGTTAAAAGTTTTCTTTCACTAAAAGCTTTAAAATGAACCCCCACATGTGGTATATCAGAAGAGAATTGTAAAAGTTTGAGAGTCCGAACGTCTGTCCCCGAGGTGCGTTCTACCTTAAGTTTAGTCGTCCCAGAGGTGCGTAAGTCGGCAGGGAGGCATTTTTGGCAATGGAAACGACAAACACCTGGAGGAACAGGGGTTCGAGGTGATGGGCTGACTCGAATTACACTTCAACATAAAAAGACTCACAGATACGGTATTGAAAACTCGGAGAAGAAGTAACCACTAAGACATCATTTGCACTAACACACAGACACATATGCACAACCTGGGACAGGGAGGCAAGAATGTGGAAAAGACAGAGGTCCGCTACGGTATATTTAGTAGGAAGTTTTAGACTCGATAGCGGAAAATACATTATTTCACCCGTATTAGGACACTTTTACGAAGGCTTCTGTTTTCACGTAAGGATTGTTTTTACCTCTGGTCTTAACTTTCAATTAGTCAATGATCAAACTTTGTCGCGTGAATGGCGAAATATTTCATATTTATTCTGATTCTTTTGCATTAAGTTATCGAAATTACTTACAATAGACTTCTTTGCGTGATAAACGTACTTAAGTTGGTATCCTCAGAAGATTCGACCGACGCTGGTGACCAAAAACGCTTTCTGAATTTTCAAAACCGCACTGACAAGGCTAAAACTGACATATATGAGGTTTAAAGGGGAAAACGGCAACTGCTCTGTGAAGAACTGTTGGACGAGGATGAGTTTGCAATCACTAAGTATCGATGGCAATTATTGCCAACATTCACTGTTTTCTATACGGAACCAAACACAACACTTAAGAAGGGGCTAGTGATGATGATTGATGATGATTGATGGTTTGTTTGTATGTGTTATGACGTAAAGGTGTCCAATGAGTAAATTGTTGTTCTCAAATATATCACGGTATTTGTAAAGGCGTCGCCTAGCAACGAACAAAAAACATGTGACGCGAATACTTCAGTATTGGTACGCGTCAGAATAGCATGCTTTGGAAGACAGCCCAACATGAATCCCTAATTGCACACACAACCAATTGGAAACGAGTTTTCCTAATCTTTGACCAATGACAGAAAGCCACACCCCCAGTTGTTGTCAAGGGTAGTGTATAAAGCATGCCTCCATGCAGTGTTTGTGCCATTGGCTCAGAGGGCGAAGCTGACAGAAGCTACTCCGGAAATATTCGAGTAGAGTAACTTGCAGGTGAGCTTTTAAAGTGGTCGATTATGAGATAGTTATGTTTCACACGATCTGCTTTCACAGCTTGTGACTTTCCTAATGTTGCAGAGTCTGAACAGCAAGCTAAAATTATGTCCGTAGTATCAAGTATGGTTCAGATTTAATTGTACCATGAGCTTGGTTTTGCTCTTCATAGTTACAAGTAACCAGATTACAACCTTCAACACTCGAGAAAGATGGCTCTGTCATATGTCCCACTTTGATTAAATAATTTCTTAACATCCCTACATAACAATATCATGCTTCAATATTCTTATTTTAATAATGCTTATAACACTTGCGTACAACCACTGGAGGATTCCACAGAGTAGAGAAATAAAGCGGCTATCATGCCACATAATATGAGAAGACACATGGAAACGCTTCAGAGACAAATTTAATCATTAACGTATGTTATAACTAAGACTACCATCAGGCGGTCTTTTAAAAAGAATTATGAATCATCACATCGTGCAATGCGCAATTTTTCATATAACATTCAGTGAACCAAATTTTAAACTATCTTTTGCCAGGTATGCCTAAGATGAGTAGTTTTTAAGTAATTTTCTACAAATTACTGACACCAGGCTTGTAGATTATACATGAAATGATGTATCTAACTTTAAAAAATCTTCATCATTTTATACACCAGTTTTATATAATAGTGCATAACCTTAAAACCAACGCCCCTTCAAAATCGCAATTGACTAACGTTTAATTCTCGTCCGTTGTTTTTGTCTCTCATTTTTGGACAGGGATCTACTTGCAGATTATGATTATGATAACGATTATAATTAATACAAATATTTCACTTCTTGGTCAGTGGTTGCTCACAAAGTAAAATATCTCTGATGTTTTTGTTGGTGCCCAATGAAAGTTAACATACTTTATAATACAATTCCAAATTTTCCCCCTACAGAAACTGAACAGGTTGGACCCGTCACACCTCTCTTGATACTACTGTTTTCAATGTTTATCTAAACAATATATCTACCACAAGCTTTTAGCACGTTTTCCGTGGTTCTTAAGGCTAGTTGGACAAATTGCCTCTTGGCCATCTTGCCCTTCATTGAGTGAGTGAGTGAGTGAGTGAGAATATATTTTTAATTAAAAAGAAGGTTTACAGTTCAGTCGCTGTGGTATATTTCAGAAAAAAAAGACGTTCACGTAAGAAAGATCAGGTTAGGCTAATCTTGGTTTTTTCCAGTAACCGTTGGCTACTGTCAACTTAGCTTATGCACCATAGGTACGATGCTGTGTGGACCTCTGCGTAGATGTTCCGTTCACTACGTTACCCTCCACCACAATAGAAGGAA
>LD352166.1:266571-285555 GCA_001465055.1 Ptychodera flava | reverse complement strand
CTACTTGTCAGGTGCCGCAAACTGGTAAACTTCATCAATTTCGCAAAATCATCTCAAAACATGTGTTAAAGGCCAATATACTGATTTTACTTATTTTTGCCCTTGACCTAAAATTTGGAGGGGAAAATATAACTGCTCGATCGTAACTGCCCCCCCCCCTCCCCATTGCTCCTAGATGCCCACTAGGCAACCCTGATCAACGCAACACCGTGCGAGCAGTATACCTTGGAACATTCCTCCCTCTACGTTTGGCGCTTAATCTCCCCTCATGCTTCATCAACCACGCCATTCCGAAGTTCCGCTCTGTGTACATTTTATCAGGTACCCACTGTCAAAATTTTTCCCCCCGCCAATCAAAAAATAAAGTTTCTTCCCCGCCCACAGTCATATCGAATATTCCTCCCCTACCGCTGATTAGTTTTTACATTTGCCCGCCCGATGGAAAACTGCGCACGAACAGCTTTTTGCACGAACAGCTTAGTTGGGGGCACCTGACTTGTACAATAAAAGAAGGGCATCGTCTAATACTCAGTCGTCTACAGCCATGCACGCAAGTTTGCTCTGTGTGGCAGGGGTATAATACGACTAAGACAAGGTCATAGGCGAGCACACTTGAGTCATATCATCCGTAGGGCTATTAGATGACCATAGCGCATCGGTTGATACAATGAATACTAGTAATAACCTCCGTTCGTTAGTCCATGGAGGTAAAAACGTTCTTCTAACGCCATGGTTAGTCGCGCCTTGAGGTACGTCAATAATAGTCGCTTGCCGCGATCATGGAGCCAGGAGCGGAGCCCGTACCGCCATGCAATACGGCAAGCATTGTGGTATATCTTAGTCATTACACACTCACTGTGTTTCGAAAGTCGTTACAAACTGCTTTGCTGGGTCTGCATAGTTTTCCCTGTTTGATGAACGTTAGTGTTATGTTGCATTTGTAGGGAAAAATTGTGAAACGAACACATGATTTACTATCGGAATCACAACTTTCTTACAAAGAATCTTAATTTACGGCCCACTCGTTAGGGTCGTCGACCTTTGTTAGCCATTCCCCAGATTTCCAATCGATATAAGTGTATGCGCATAAACAAGAAAAACTCATGAATTTTAATAGACGTGGAGGGTATGGCCGATTTGGCACAAATAGGTCATAGCCACCACGTCTAAGTCTTGTCTGGGGAAAAGTTGTCATATTTATGGATTATTGAACTCTTTGTATATAAATATTTTTAGTCAGTTCTGTCTTTTTTTACTTTTCAGGTAACCTTTGTCACTCCGTCTTCACAAGATGAGGTAGGTCAATAAATCACTTACTATACGGACAAGTAAATTTATTACAAAAGCCATAGTAAATAATGGTGTACAAGACAGACTTTCAAAATACAATTTTCCCTTCTAGTTCCTTTTAGGGATGTGGGATGGGGCTTAGATTTTGCTGGCCAATGGTCTTATTTCCATTCATTTTGATAACCGTTTGATATTTTATCATCGCTATATCTTCGCAATGCGGTGCTTTAAACGGTATTTACATGGCAGCGACACGGACTGCAATTGTATGTGACCATCGATATTAACGAATTGAGGGGGCAACTTGATCGCTGAAATTGAGGGACTCTTTGCGACATGCTGAAACCAAAATAAAACAAATATACCCTCGTAACGTTACGCTATGAAGAGGTAGACTCGGACATCTATCGGTCTTTAACTCGAAATTATTATAATTATTCCGATGTTTTTGTTTCGAGAATCGAATTATTAGCAGTTGTAAACTCCACTGTTCGTGTATTTTGAAACGATTAGTTTCTTTTGGAAATTCATCGAGTTGACTTAGTTGTAAACACCACAAAATCAAGGTTGTTAATTTTTGTATGACGGAGAGTAATACTAGGCAGGGCCAACATATTGTTTATTGAGCTGGCTATAGAATTGTGGCTCATCTTAAGTCTTGGTGAGAATACATTGCACTTTTAAATATTAAATACCCACTTCTTCAAGATAGAACGCGCCTCAGGGATAGATATACAGACTTGCAAACTTTTACGATTTTTTTCTGAACTACCACTTCTAGGCGCACATTTAAAAGTGCATGAAGTAAGGAAAAATTCCATCGTCTGCCAACATCACTGCAGCGGCGTCCGGCCTCACTGTGTAACTCTTCGCCCTATCGACCGCATTACAGTGGATCATGTACTCCCTTACAGTGAAGAAAACAGTACTCTGGTGGCTCTCTCTGCTTTCCCCCTACAACCATCTTTTCGAAACCAAGCAGGGCAACAAAGCTCTTGTCGGCTACAAAGTCCATCTTCCAGTCTTTTTGGCTAGATCTAGGTAGACTTTGCCTGCGAACTCCCCTCTTTTGTCAAAGACTTATCTCATGCCACCCAGATCTTCAACGACTTTATGTACAGCTACCCAAGGATATATATTTACAATAGTTGTCGAGGCTATCTATACTTCCATCCCTCATAAGGATGACCTTTAGGCACTCGCATATTTTCTTGACCGACGCGACGTTATGGATCCAGCTACAAAATTTTAATTCGCTTGGCGGAACAAGTTCTGATCTTAAATGCTTCACTTTTAACAGTGAATTTTACACACAAGATCGTCGTGTTGCCATGGGTACACGCATGTAGCCTTCTTAGGCTTGTTTATATGTTGGTTATATCGAACAACAGATAATACACTCTTATACCAGTCACATTCCCGAGCTTTTTAAACGGTATATCGAAGACTGCTTTGATGCAACATCTTGCTCACGCACTGAATTTGACAATTTTATTGAATATGTTTCACATTTTCACCTGCACTGAAATTTACTTCGACTGTTTCAGACACATGGCTTATCCTCCTCAACATATTAGTATCAATTAATTGGGATTCGCTGTCTACCTCCATTCATTATTAACCCACAGACTCTTTTCAGTTCCTCTCATCCCCGACGTTGCAAGAAATCCATTCTATTTTCACAATTTTTACGCGCACGGCGCGTTTGCTCCGATCAAAAGGCCTTTGAACAGCAGTTACAAACCATAAATACTTGGTTCTTGGCTCGGGGTTATCCCCGCTCTGTAGTGCACAAAGACAAACAGCGAATCGAACCACTAACACAGGAGGATGCGTTAATGTCAACCACCCATTCTTCATGCGATGGTATTCCTCTTGTGTTAACATACCATACTTTCAACCATAGAATCCGTACAATCACCTTTGAGGAGTTTTCAACTTGAACTAACTCCTCCAGCATTCTACATATCCCCCCCCCCCCACCATGGCAATTCGACGTGACTCAAACATCAAAGACAGGCTCGTACGTTCCAGTTTATTTAATCGCGACTGCGCAACTGGAACATCATCATGTGGCCGTTGAGCATGTAACTCCTGCCCGCATATTTTACAACTAATTTCATTCAGGGCCCACAAGGTACAGTCAATGTACTGGCGTGTTCACATGTACGTCGGCTGACAAATGCAAACGCTGCAGCATGTTATACCGGGCAAAACAAAGCGTCGCCTAGGCGATCGCTCTGTCGAACATTTTCGCACAGTGACCGACAACAAGCTTGCATACCCGGTGGCCAAACATTTCTGTACACCATACCACAGCGGTCGGTCTGATATTGCAGTGTCTGCTATTATTTCCACCAACGACTCTACCCGTCAAAAACTCGAACAGGCCACAATTTTTAAACTTAGCACTTTAGCACCAGCTGGAATGAATGCGTTTGATTGTTCTCTTCCTTTGATTGCTGTCTTTAGTTTTTGTATTTCTTCGTTTCTCTGGCGAGTTTTAGCGCTCACTAAGGGTTGTAAACGAAACGTCCGTGATTTTATTCTCTGCAATTTTACAAGTTTTTTTTTTATCTCCCGCTGGTCGGTCAATTTTTTAATTGCAATTTTTGAACGCGGGAAACTGAAGCTTGACAAGTCGATGGTTGTGGTCTCAGGCCCCCTCATCCATTTTCTGCCGCTGGCTGCGCTGCTAACTACAATAGGGTCAGGTATACGGGCTATTGTAAGCATGGCCGTCATTGGTCAATAGTACGAACGCTGTTATTGAATTGAATTTCTTTCGAACTTTGGGTTACCTTCTATTTTAGAGTCATTTTACCTCCATGATTTTCAGAACCAAGCTTCCTATGTCGACATTGCATGAAAAATGAAAAATCACTTACATTGGAGTCACTGCAATATATACTAATTCAAAATGAGGGATAGTCTGTCACATCTCATAAAACCATAGACGTTAATCGTCATTTCACCACTAAATGTCATTATAGTTGTACAAAGTCGGAGACTTAAAAGTGAAGCCATTAAATTACTTCAACGTTTGATGCTTCGTCGTCTAATTTCCAAACTTGCCACTATACTGATGTGCTGATCACATGATCTTGTCAGGTAACAGTGTTCATTAATATGCAGTCAAAATTCTGACTAATGGCTTACCATATTTTCGTTAGCAGTGCACTGAGCCAGAGAAAGAAATGGGTCAGGGGTCCAGACTAGTTCCGGGATCTCTGCCTATTGCGTTCACTCCACGCTTGCACTTGGCACAACCTAGAGTGTTCCAACACACATAAGCGGAGAAGCTACTCTCTGTACAACCATGGATACAACTAAATAAGTTTCAGTGAACATGGCGTAGGCTCATATTACCGTCATCTCAGTCAAAGTGTTTCACACAAAAAAGAAACATTAACGAGATATAACTTGCTAAAAGTGACCTTAATTTTGCACGATAACCCTCTTGAATCATGCTTATGGTAAAGGATACCGAACTCAAATCTACATTATATTACCATGTGCTGTCCGCCGCATTTTAATTGATCGAGCTGAACCACGTGACTGCCCACAAATACACAGTAATGGTTTGTTTAAATGCCCGTAAATATGAATAATATCGTAAAAATCGTAACTTTACAGCTAGAACGTAAATTGTGATTTGAACAAAGATCATAATCAATTACAAAATAAAGTGGAACACTTGTGGGCCAACTTTTTGACACTTTTTCAAGACAATCTCAGGATTTGCAAAGTATTTACAGCGCGCGCACTACTCACTGACAAGTCCCGCGTTAATTTTGGCTTTCCTCTCGCCCTTTCCCATAAATAAACGTTAATGCTCAGCGCGTCGTGCTTTATTTCCATAATATATGACATTAGAATCTCACGATTTTGAGTGGTCATCAAGACTTAATGAGAATATAATAAGTTGTGAAGAAATTATACGTAAGTATTAACGTTTTTAATATGACAAGTTCTCCAGTTCGGGTGCGCTACATAAATACGCTTCCCTTGAACAACTCCTTCGGGAACATAACAAGTGTTAATCTAAGGTCTCATCGGGGAAGACAAAAGGCCCACAGGACGTCAAACCAACTTTAATTGATCCGTTAGCTCAGTCGGTAGAGCATCCAAACCAAATTCGCGGGACGTGGGTTTGAATCCTACATGGGTCATTTTGCCAAGCCTCAACATTTTTCAGTATCAAGTGATTTTTCTCATCAGTTAGTACAATAAATTTCCACGCTACGCGACACAACACTGACCATGAGGAACCTATCATATGCAAATAATCGAAAAAAAAAACTATATTCCAGTCGCCAAGTCAAAAATACGAAGCTACGGCCGATCAGTGTTTCTATCGAGGAAAGACCACTCTTTAAAATTCCGGAAACAACGTCTTGAACATCAAAATATGGGAATGCTTAAAATGATATTGTAACTACGAGTATTTACTACTATATCAGAACAGTTTTCCCGCTGAGCGTTTACAATGATTTGGATATTTCCCACCGACTGTTGAATCATTGATAAGCGACAGTTATGCCTGGAATGTAAATCTTCAAGCGCTAACTGACCTAGAACCGTTCGGGGGTATGTACAAGTCCCCAAGCTAAATGCTAAACATGCAGAGCGCTTTTCTGTATATTTCTATTTGTTTGTTTGCTTTTTTGCATGTCTTAGACATCTGAAGCCGTTTTCCGACATCCTAAGTTACTGCTATAGTGAAAGCATAACTTTACTTTTCATTTGTTGTCAAGTAAACAAACTTCGGGACCAGTCGTATTTACACAGTGAATGATCGGATAAAAGACTTACTAAAGTGTGGTGATATATAACTTATATAACTTTGAGCTATCAGTCAGACGTAGGGGACAAAACATACCGAATCCTTGTTGTGAATTACATACGGCACGTCGACAAGTGCCTCGCAGCTGGTTCGGCAAGCTTATGAATGGTTAGCCAATAAACTGAAGGAGATCTACATATTTTCCGCACCTAGACGCATATAATATTTCCTCGTTTTCATTGCCGCAAATAAGTTGACGTATGACGTGAGGTGACAAGGTCTTACTGATCGGGAGCAAAATGAGGCATGTAAACGCCTTGGTGAAGTTCACGTCCTGGAACAGAATAATGCTTGGTAGTGGTGTGATACGTCCCACAGACTCAAGTAACTCTTCTGGTATTTTATCTAACCAAAGGCTTGTTTATAAGTAATCGTAAGGGATAGATATGCTATTAGTTCTCTTAAAAAGATTCATCGAGTTACAAAGTTATCTTTTTGACATAATATTGCAGGTTTGTCACCGGTCTTTTGAGCGTACCCGTGACGTTGTGTCTTATCAAGATACATGGAGTTTTCAGTAAGTCAAATGTTATTAATTTCAACAAAAAGCCATCACTTGTAAAACAAAAAGTTAACTTTGAATACATGTGCACATAGAAATATTCTTAAGGGATCTTAGATTTCATCGATTAAATTACTATGCATTACGATCGTCAGCGTTTCAGTAATTCAACAAGATTATTAACTGCAGTTTTCAAAAACGGGAACGTGGCCATGTTTTCTCCGCAGCAGTGAAAGGTAAATGTGGTCTTTTCAATATCGTTACTTCAGTCTGTTAATTTACATTTTTGCTGGATGTCATGTTCTAAAACTAATTCGTCTTAAACATCAAATATTCGCTTTATGGACCATTTCAGGTCAATGTCAGGATCCTTCAATATCATCGCCTGTCGTATACGCGGACGGCTCTGGTCCGACATATCCTGTCGATGACGGTACTTCAGTTGAATTTGATTGCGACACTGGTTACACTTTAGATGGCACCAACCCAGCTGTGTGCACTGGTACAACGCTAACTCCACCGACATGTTCAAGTGAGTGAGAGATTATAGTACCTAAATAACATTCCCTCGCATTTGTATATACATCGTCGTAGCCGATTATCGGTTTACGGATTTCTACCAACATTGCTATGTGTTGCGGTATTGCAATTTAAGTGACACCTAAAACCTTTTTTTCATATTTCCTTTAATTGATGTTTTATTTATTTAATTTATGGCAGCAGTCATTTCCTCCATTAGCGAGTCACGAAAACATCGGACATCCCAAGAAATCACGTCTTGTCACGGCCGATAAAGATTATGTACATGTAGACATGCCGAATTCACTCTTAATTTGGCCTGCTTCTCGTCAATTTTAAACGTTACATATAATATTCAAGCGTAGTCGCGGTGTTATAGGGCGCCATGTCACCCATGCTTTACAGATTGCAACCTACAACCGTACAGAACATTTCTAGCGTCATCATCGAAAGTAAGGCTTCCTTACTACATAGTTGATGTCCTGAAATGTCAATTCCAATTACATGAACTGGGTGAAAGTGGTGATTAATTGCTATAGTACCGTTACAATAAAAGCGTGATTGATTATAACTTATAAGACTGGAATTATGATAATATAGAATTTTATTATTTTTTCATGAACAAATCAAGCACAATAATTCAAACCCAGTTAATGACATATTGTGGGTAAACATGTTTTTCTTTTCCTTCAGATATGAAATGTGCAGATCCAGGAACCCTACCGACTGGACTGACATACAAAACGTCTGCCCCAACATATCCAATAGATAATGGAGATACGGTGGAGTTTGAATGCCAATCTGGCTACACAATAGGAGGGACTAACCCAGCTGCCTGTAGTGGGGTTACTTTTACACTTCCTACGTGCACTGGTAAGGGAACATCTCTACTTTTGAGTCAAAGCTTCATGTTCTCGGAAAAGGGTTTACATATTATGACAAATTCTGTCTCACTTTGATAGCAAGGCCATTTGTAAATAATTGGTCAATAACGACTGTTGCAACAGTTTGCATGTGACGTGTAACAAGTCAGTTTTATAATCATATCAAGGGTATTGTCACATGAACTGTCCCAGCTGAATCGTTAGCTACCTGTGTGAAGTAGAACAGGACGGATAAAAAATTGCAACTTGTGCAATGCGATACCTCGACCATTGATCTGAATTACCAGTGTTGTACGTATGGGGCTCATTGCAGCTATCGTATTTGGCGATAAAGTTGAAATCCTAAAACTCACTACAGTTAAATCAATCCGGTAAATATTATCAAAAATGTCACGACACGCAACAAAAGACGTACACATTTCCTTCATCGCACTAAACGCCGTACTACTAGTTAAGCGCTGTTACCTCACTTTTTTTGACAATCAACAACACATTTGAGTTTCTGTGAAGACATTGGCAATTGAAATCATCGATGCGAGGGGATATTTGCATCTTCAAAATAAAGGACCTCATTCCCGGTCCCCATTGACGGTTGGCGCCTGTGCGGCAGACAGCAATGGGACGACAGCAGTGAAAGCGGTAGCTGGAGTAATCACAATCTTTGAGTTCATGTTCATGCTATCGAACGGCTCACTGTGATTGACAGCTGAGATCTTTTTTGAGAGAGGGAACCACGACCATGACACCCAGTGTCAAGACACTTTCAATTTTGTCGATAAATTTTCTTCATTAACATTTTTAATCTGTATGTCTGATTGGCAAAGATAGTATAGGGTGTATCAAAACTTTTACTTAGTCGGATTTATGAATGAAAGTACTCCGTTTCTCATTTCACTGTCTTCTTGTTGGCCGCTTAACTCATTAATAATAATAATTAATATAAGTATTATATAGAAATAATAATGCGAATAATAATAATAATCATCATCATCATTATCATCATCATCATAATGTAAGTACGTGAAACTTGCTGATTCTTATATACAATATCAGAATTATAGATTTTTCATAATTTTTTAGTTTACTTGTTAGTGTTCATTTTGAATCTGCAAGCAATGGCATAATTAAATTTAGCTGCTTTTCAAATTCAGCAAATTCCTGCGCTGATCCCGGAACATTGCCCACTGGACTCGGCTACAAGACCAGTGCTCCGACCTATCCCATTGACCACTCGACTTCAGTGGAGTTTGAATGCGATGAAGGATACACCTTAGGAGGGACCAATCCTGCTGTGTGTACGGCGGGTACGCTGACTCTTCCAACATGTACAGGTGGGTTCATTTCTTTCGAAACGTATGTGATGTTTAGGTCTTCCAGCCAAAGTACGGTACCTCCCGGTCATTTGGAAGAGTCTACCAACTTTACAACTTTGAGTATTATCTACGTCCGATATTTTGAAGAACATTTACCTAACACAAATTGAAGGGGGAAATTTATGAGTAAACGACTTTTACGAAATGATGTTACCCTAGTCTAGCCCTCTTATATTATTTTGTTGAAGAGATCCCAAATGAAATCTCATTACAACAACTTATAATTTGTGGCTGTTGAAGCTTGGTCCTAGGTGTTAGCAAACATGTCTTCGAATTTTTTGAAATTGCAAATATTTTACCAGAGGGAATGTTCAGTATGAAATGTAGTCATTGTTATTATAATAAGATTCAGCATCTACCTGTGCTGATCCCGGCACATTATCCACTGGACTCAAGTACAAGGGTGACGCTCCGACCTATCCCATTGCTGACACTACTTCAGTGGAGTTTGAATGCGATGAGGGATACACTCTGGGTGGAACGAACCCCGCTGTGTGTACTGGGGGTACCCTAACCCTCCCCACATGTACAGGTAGGACCGATATAAATTCGTTTGTGGCATCATTCAATATGAATCTTTAAAAATATCAGACATTCCAAAACTCGAATTCTTGTTAAGGCTTTTTAGGTGTGATACTTTAAACATTTTATTAATTAAATTAAATTAAATACTGTTTGTAATCAATTTACCGTTTCGTAGGAAATGAATGGTTAAAATAAAGTCAGGACCTATCAACTTGCAGCAGTGTTACCATCCTCGATATCATAATTGACAATCCGCTTTTGTTGAAAGGGTATATAAGTCGTGAAAATATTGAACAATAATGACACTCTAATAAAAATTCGTCACAACTTGTACCTGAGTCCGGTGGCATTACAGGAGAAAGCACAAAGAGCGGACCGAAAATGTACACATGCTACTCATCAATTAGGGTTTTCAGTAACAATGACCTTACATCTCTCTCTGTATGTTTCTATCTTTCTGTTCGATGGTTAATCTAATGCCTCTTTCTCCCTGTCTTTCCCTGTCTGGATGTCTGTGTTCTCATTTTGCACACAGATGACTCGGGATCCAGCTCCGTCACAATAAGCGTATTCACACTCTTCACAACGGCTGTCGTAGTGCTGGCACAGTAAACAAGGTAATGGAATCCTACGTCGTATGGAATACATCTTTACTTTTATTCGCGTCTTTACTCTCAGACTAATCATGCTTGTCACTGAAAGAGGAACATAATTAACTAGTTCTTAATATCTTCGGCCAATGACCCCGTTTCTTTGCATGCATTTTCATTGTTCACATATCTGTATAGACTGTGAAGTGATATTTTTAAACTTAAATTCAATTCTGTTTACGATGGATGTCCTTGGCTCCCCAAGTAAAGTATTATTTCGTCGTTTCGCTATTAGCGGTCTAGCTGACCAATTTGGTGAAACTTTATGGTATTAATTATTGCTTTTTTTTCCTATTTTTTCAGATGCTCTGCTATCAGCAGCGTGCTTGCTAGATTACGTTGAAGACACCGAAAGAAATTAAAGCGCTCTCGTGAACTACATTTTAAACTTGAATAGATTAACAATCAAACGTTTTCGTTCCAGCTGCTGAGTCGAAAAGTATTGTGTTGTCAAAAATCACAAAATTAGCCGAAATCGCGTCCTCAAACGAGCATGTAGATTTCCGTGATCACAGTTGTTTCTATGACGGTGCTATGGATGATGGCAGGTAAAACCTATATCAAGGTAATTTTGTCTGGTAGCCAAACGTTTCAGATCTAATTAGAATGATGGTATTGCCTACTAGGTGACTCCGTATCCGAGAAACAAATAGAACTTGAGGTGCAGCAATAGCATTTCATTTCCTCACGGCTTTGGATACATTCTGTGGCTATGTTAAATGTGGTTTTCACGTGGCGGTAAAATATTTGCAAGACTTTTATTAGAAGAAGCTTTAAGGCACACTCATTTCGTCATTTCTGCTTTGACAATTGACATGATAAGTTTCTTGTGTTATTTGCAGTGCTATGATAATAAATGTATTAAAATGAATAATATGAATTCGCGTGTATTGATTGTCTTCAAGGAAATGACAATGAGAGTTCATGTGGTCAATTAAATGCTTGAGAGATGCAATATAAAATAACTTTGATAAGAAACTTTTCATTCGGAGTGAGCTGGTTTGTGCATCCAGATTCTGCTAATTTTAGTAACAACGAGTTCCCTCATCTCTACCTTTTTAATTTGCTCCCATCTACACCACTTAAGCTATGCGGTCCATCCTCATACATTAATCACAATGCCCCTTTCTCTATAATCAATTGTTAGATAGTTTAACCTCAATTTAGAATGTGCCTTGGAGAGAGGTTTTTCAGATTAGTAACGTTTTACGATACTTTGCTAGTCTAAAAAGTAGTCGGCTTATTTTAAACTCTAGGAGCAAATAAACTTTCCACAGGCTTGTTGTTGTGAAAATCAAAAATCTTAATTTTGCCATCGAGATAAAAAAAGGGATAGCGGCCATCATGAAATATCTACCATCATAAATATACGGTAATTTGTTTTCCTTTTACCAAAATATGCACTGTGTAATCTAAATTGTATTGTTGTGTTTTTAGACCGATTGGTTTGAAATTTTCGGAGTTAACGTTTTAAAACTTTCATGTCACCAGGTAAAAATTTTTAAAAAGTGTAAGTATTTCCGTTTGGAGTTGGATTCTAGTAATAAACTGGTGTGTGGTATGTTTAGCTCTAAATCTTGGCAACTCCACAAATTGCTTCTCGTGACTGAGTAGCCCAATATTCTCTGTGCAACTTGTACGTTGTAAAGAAATGTCGAGCTTGATGCAAAACGTGGATACTGGAGCGAACCAATCACAGTAGAGTTGAGTGGACCAATCAGGTTATATTACGTAGTCACTTGGGGACCAATCAGAGCAAAGCTGTAATCTTTGCACCATTTATTTTTTATGTTGTTTGGCTACGATTTTCCCTCCTAGCGGGCACTTTTTAGCGAATTCAGTCTCAACTTTTGGGAGTTCAGAGTACCAGTGTTCTTTTTGTCGTTTTTCTATGCAATAAAACCTCAAGTGTTTTATATGTTTTACTTCTACTGCTGGTGTCCTAGACTCGTGACTGCCATCAAAGAAACTGCTTCAACACTCCCCACATTGCTGGTTGGCTCTTGATAATTCCATCTTTTGAAGCCGAGTACAAAACACAGAAGACGTTGATGAGAATAACTGATCAAACAGAAAACATCATTACTTATCACATGCATAAGCCTCCTTTGGTTTCTCCCGGCAAAACGAAATATGACATTAGTATTCTGGTCGTTCTAAGTCAAGACAACTTTGGTCCATGTCATCAATTTGTTATATCAGACTATTTTTACCTCCGAGTCAATTTTAGTCAAAATTAAAACCAACATAATTGTGGCTGGTATTTGTCTAGAAATTGTCATTTTTAAGCATGACGTTTAAATTGTGTAATAACCACATTAAGCACATCGGCTGAGCAAATTGTGAGTCTTCGTGTCTTAGTTTTGTCGCCTTTGCGAATTGAAGTACGTACTTGATCATTTGCCAATTCACGACCACCTCTTCATGAACCTTAGACGTACCAGGACACGTACTACACCAATGAATGAGTGCACATACAGTTTTAAGTACAACAACAAGAGCGCTGCGTCCGGACCTCTCATGGAGTCTTTGATGCGTCATAGCATCACTATTTTCACGAACAAAGACAAAAGGGCTCTAAACAATGAAAAATAGAATGTAATGCCTGTAGTGTATACTCAAAAAAGAATTACAAGTCAAATATTTTTGAAAACACTCGCAACCGGTCGACGATGTGGCCCAAGAAAGTTGGGTCAACTGAAGAAATACTTGTTAATTTGAAAACAAATCTTCAATTTTCCATATTACCAGTATAAGTTTAGATATTTTGAAACAAATTACAGAACAAAGTGGAAAAGTTGTCCGCTCTTCCACAGATGAGCACGCATATTTGAATACCATATACGGTGCTTTTCACGATGTATAAGGCAGAAAAAATAGAAAAGGTAATTGAATGACCAGTCAAGTATTTTGAAATACTCGAAAAAAATTAGGTTGATGAGTCCCTAGGGGACAGCTGTGTAGGGCTGCGGCCGTCGATGGCATCTCAGATTTCCTGGAAGGTGACTGCGTTTTTATTTACTAATTTGAACAACACCTATATAATTTAATATATAGATTCGTGATTTCGTAGAGGGCACTCTACTGCTGCGCAATGAAGTCGACGACTCTATGATGAAATTCGCTTTGCTCGTTTGATACTGAAGATGTATTTCAATCTGTCCTCTGTTGTATTTGAGAATTTGTAACAGTAAGAAAATGTGGTTTATTATGGAATGACTTTCAGTACAACGTTGCATTTTACTCCTTTTAAACATGTGAAATCATAGTTTCTTCAATTTTGTAATGATGTGTAGCTTCCAATTGGAATACTTATCAGCTATTTCATCGTCATCACTTTTACAAGACTAGGGGCAATTAGAGGAACGCTGCTGTGCGCTCTTCGAAGGTAGTTCTTTCGTTTTTTCAGCATGCGTCACGTGACCTATTTCGCATGAAAGCCATAATCGTTGAAAGGTCAAGAGGTCAGACACAGTCACACAACAGGTGGTCACACAGACAATCCCCTTATAACTTTAACAAAATGACCCGAGTTATTGGTTTATATTGCCGCTTCGTTGCCTTCAAATGAGGCGCATCCTCACTCGTGTTTTGATTGAAATAGATACTAATAAAATCGATAAAAATGTATAGCTTGTACCAATTTATGTTTGCCAAAAGTCGCATTGCAACTTAATCACTCACGTATTAGCCATTTGCCTGTGATGAACTCCACATAAAATTAGAATGTGTATGATTACTTTGCTATAATATTGCAGTAGAACAGAGCGAAATATACGGGTCAGCTTTTTGCTTGGTAAAATTCTAGCTCAATATCTAGTTATTCTAAATGAGAACTTGACCCGAACATCTAAACATTATATTCATAACAAGTAGTTCAGTAAGGAAAAAACGGCCCTTCTTGTCTAAAGTGGTCGTAAATCCTACTCAAAATTCCCTTCCCACGGCCCGACCACTAGCCATCAGCAAAGTTCAAAGGTTGACTATAGCTCTTTACAATGCGGTACGCTGAATCTATGCATGTCCTTGCAAATTTTGCAAACTATTTTCAGCTCAAAACTGAACGTTTGGAGAAATGAAGAATTTCCTGTGCTTGGCAAATAACAGGGAGATGAGATTACAGATGGTGCTCCTTTCCTCTAAAAATTCAACAACCCGCATGAGTGACCTTAACGTGAGTCTTGATCCTGCCTACTGTGCGGATCGACAAAAGCAAAAGAGTACATGTAGTACATGTACCTGCGGTCGCAACAAGTATGTCACCAAAATTACACGAATTATTAAATGGTTGCGTAACGACAAAGCGCGATAGCATTGTAGTTAAAGTAATGTGCCAAAGTTTATGTTAATCATTCGAGAGGGGAATCTGAACATTCGAACGATTCTAATGCCAATAAGTAACGAGTTGGAGAAGTTTTATAGTAACTTTAACACAACTATCAAAGTATCGTGTACACAAAAGAAACCCTTTACAGTAGTGAGTTTTTCTTTTGGTAAAGGGTAAGTGTTTAAGTAAGGAGTTATAACGAGTTGTCAAAATAATTTTGTAATGTAAAAGAGAAAAGCTATAACACTAATGGAAAACTTATGTAACATTAAAGTATCTTTCATTATCCCTTTTTTAAACGAAAAAATGAAGAAATTCAATAAATTCCGAGAGAAAATGAGGCTAGCATAGAAATGTTATTGAGACTGAATAAGAAGACAGAGATCACAGATAGATAGATAGATAGATAGATAGATAGATAGATAGATAGATAGATGGAGATAGATAGATAGATAGATAGATAGATAGATAGATAGATAGATAGATAGATAGATAGATAGATAGATAGATAGATAGATAGATAGATAGAAAGATAGATAGATAGATAGATAGATAGATAGATAGATAGATAGATAGATAGATAGATAGATAGATAGATGGAGATAAATAGATAGATAGATAGATAGATATACTCTCGTCATCACCATAAGGCTGGTTGGTAGTCTGTTGAACAACATAGGATTAGTTGTGTTGACTAATTAATTACAAGATGTGCATATATGAGAGGTAAACGTCCTTGTAATGGGGTGTAAAATAAATAAAGAGTCAAGAGGCTAGGTTAGGCTATAAAGTCATTTATTTTATTTACTACGATCAGTCAGAGCATGAAGAAAAGGAGAGGAACTGATAGAGAAAACTGAGAAAAACTCAATAAAAAGCTTATTAATAGTTTTTGTGGCCGCCTGTGGTGGTATAGTGCTTTCAAATCTCCACGGGACTTGCATACACTGGACAAGAGGAATAATATCTTTGCTCATTGCCACTGGTGGCGTCCAACACACTACGGCGTCGACAAAAAAAAATGCGCCGTTGTATGGTCCCTTACCCATCTCTACCGCTGGCTGCGCTGCTAATGTAAATAGATTAAGGTATGGGCTATTGTAAGCATGGCTATCATTGATCAATAGTAGGAGTGCATTGAATTTATTCCAGCTTGGAGCTACTCAGTATCTTTGAATTTAGATTTCGTATGTCCATGGAGTCATTTTACCTCCGTAGTTTCCCGAACAAAGCATCCTATTTCGACATTGAAAAAAAATCAATTATTTTTGAGTCTCTGCCGTACATGCCAAAGGTCACCATGGTCACCATGGTCACGTATTTGGAAAACAATCTTGACGATAATCGTAATTTCACTACTAAATACCATCAGAGCAGAACAGAGTTGTCTCAAAAGTGAAGCCATGCAAACAACTTCAACGTTCGATAATTCGTCATCTAATTTCCAAGCTTGTCACTATACTGATATGATGATCACATGATCTTGTCAGGTAACTGTGCTTAGTAACATGCAGTCAAAATTCTGACTGAAACATTGGCGCATACCTGACCCCTTTTTTGTTAGCAGCGCAGCCAGCGGTAGAACCTCAAAGCAACACATTGCACAATGTTCCATTTTATGTGCCATCATCACCGTCCAGTGCCCTCTGAGTGGTCAGAAAGTACATATAACGTATTATCTTAAATCTGTGATTCGTCCTTACGCCTTTACGTTCTATCACACTTTCGCCATCACGGACGATACCTTGAGCTTTTTCAATATAGCTTTGTGATATCAGAGACTGTAAGCATTCGAGGGTCATTCCTGGGACAGGCAGCTAATCTTTTCTATATAAGTCGAAAGTACTCTAAATGCGCTGTGGCTATTTATAACCAGTGTAAGTGATATGGTTTCCACTGTCTATAAAATTGAGATTCCTGTTGCTTGAAAATGTTGAGCTGTTGGTCAGGTAAACCGTAAAATAAATCCCTGGCACATTTTATCGCTTTAAAAATCAAACAAAGGGCGCCACTTGGTCGTCACAGACGCGTCATGAAACGGCCACACTTCATAATAATTATCCTATGCAGCAAATAACTAATTTGTTTTTCTTCAATTTTTGTCGTCCGTCTCAAAACTCACTTGTTCGTGATTTGAGAATAATTAACAGTGTTTATAGAATTAGTTTTTTCTATACATTTTATCGTTGTCGGTCTTCACATTTTCGTATAAAATGTCTCACAGTCTAGCTATCCTGTATTTCAGTCCCATCGTAGGAAAGGCGATTATTACTCTACTTTTAAAATTGGTGGGTACTATAAATGTCTATTGGATGGCAAACTCTAGCTTAGCAACTGGATAATAATAAAACATCCACTCAATATCTGGTTGTCGTGAAGAAGTGCCCTCTACCATGTGAGTCACATTTCAACTTCGGAATCCAAATAAAACTTCGTTTCAGCACGTTACCAATCGGTATCTTTCAAATCTATTCATAGTCCAGACACTGTGTTTACCTGTCATTAAAACTTTAGTCATTATAAAAGGAAACGGAAGACATTTAATTTCAATGTGTGGGGATAGGCAGCAAGCTTTTGGAAAGGCACACTAGGGCATGGAAAAAACACGAAAAAAGCGTGCCCACAGTCGGGTTGTCTGAAGTGATCCCGAGTATTGATTTCTTGTCCACTCAAAGTTTTGAAAAACATCGTCTGAGCATGTAACCCTTCAGCGCCTGCCAACTTTCATTGTGTAAATCTAATATTTATTCTGTTAAAGGGATTGGATCCTGCATCGAGTGATCATCACTTACACGACAAGTGTTTGATACATTTGGAAAACGCCCATTAATATGTTCTTCTCAGGATTACACGATTGTCGGCAGCTCTAAATTTGGCGCCAACTATTCGGTTGCCATGCATGACAAATTTTGTATGTCAACTTCGCATTCGTCGAAAGTATAATGGGAAACACACACGATGAATATTTATCATATAAACTCTGTAAGTATACCATTATGACAATTTTCGACATTTGTTGAAAACACTAAACTTTGTAAAAGTAATCTATCAACTCCGACAAGTCACGACGAAAAGCGTCGGCTCTTTACAAGTGATTATGATGGATGGACTCGGAGGTCGTGGCTTAACACGCCATTAAAAGTGACATTAAAAGAATGGTACTACCAGGGACCGAAGCCTCCTTTACGGCAAATAAATTACCCTCGGCTTCACTGAGAAAACAAACAAGAGATCAATAGAAAACGAAATGCTTGGGCACTTGCCAAACCAGGGCGTCGCGTATGATCTCTATTTATGCAACACATAAATCACAATGTTATGAGGAAATGAAAAACTTCAATTTCTTCGTCTCGATGTTTTCTCTAGAGATCTCGTGTAGATATCTCGAGCTTTCTAATTATAAAATTTTGCAAACGGCTGACAAAATCCATTATGGGTGTACTTCCTTTGTCGTGTATACTATTTTGAACCATTTATAAGCGACGTGAGAGTGTTACAAGGTCGTCACTTGGGACTCTTGTACTCATACTCCTAGAATGTTGATGCGCTTAGACAGTAAACCAGATTTCCTGTAAAATCACATCTCCTTGAACATTATCGTTGGCCATTGAACTCACAACAAGTGTTCTCTTTGCCACGTAATATCTCTCCTTTTCATTTAACAGATATAGGAAACAGTCGATACAACCTTAATATTACCGAGGAAATGTCTAAAACCACAACAATACCAAAATGTCGTATTCTAAATTTTGTTATTTGTTTCTTTGTTATTTCTCTTAGCAGTAGACTATTTCTTAAAGTTGCTTATGGCAGCAGGTTTTCGACCATGTAATGGCCTAGCGATATATGACTCACACACGTACACTATCAAGGGGTATGTGATATGTTTGTCACTGACCATCTTCCTTCTTTTGTATTCTTCTTTCATTGAATTGTACCATGGGCCGAGGCCTTGTACTGCAATAAATTATTATTATTATTATTACTATCAAGGGGTCAACGAGCATATTTGGCACGGGTTCGTACCTATGGAAAAATACTACCTCACAAACGTAAGCTATATTCACG
>LD352166.1:245812-266501 GCA_001465055.1 Ptychodera flava | reverse complement strand
GAGAGAGAGAGTGTGTGTGTGTGTGTGTGTGTATTCTGCAAGTGCTCTGATAGGACGCAAAGGTGGAAGGACACAGGTCTGCAGACGTAGAGAGAACCACAAAGTAAACTTAAAAATATCCATGACGACATGAAAAAAAATTATGAAAGACAATGTCTTGGAACGGGCCAAGCGTCGTAATCAGATAGCTGAGGGACCAGAATGGAGAAAATCATGAAACTTCTCCTGGGAACAAATCTAAACGGGAATTTTGAATGAAATCATGAAAGTGTCTCTAAGTAAATACTCAAATTGAATTTGATAGGCTGGCACTAGCTCTCTGAGGTGTTTTCTAGCAACGCGATGCCTTTGATAGGCGACGACTGAGAAAAGTTCGCAGAAGCAGTAGGTTGAGTGACCTTATTTCCTTTCGATAATCACGTACGGAAGAAAAAGTAAAGCCTCTCCTTCAGCTTGTCTCCGGTTTGCAGACATCGGCGAAACAAATATTTACTTAGTTAATACCCGAGGACACTTTACCTCTAGCCTGCCCCTATTGTCAAGTTGCACGTAGTCCTTATAAATGTGTGGTGATAAAAAATCCAAGTGACGTCATATGCAGAAAGACCACATTCTAATTGTTTTTTTTGGTTGAAATCCTTATCGTTGCTAGGGCTTTTTTCGTTTTTCTCAGTCCTCAAATTAAGCCCGTTACTTCGTCAGAAATATGTTTTGTTTATGCAGCAACAAGGCTAATGATGCTTCGGAGTACAGTCCGTCGGGTCATTTCACTAGACTATTACTGATCTGCAACGGGGCTACGACCAAAGCGGCCTGCCGGAACTAGTTCTGGTCTACCACTTGTGAGAGTACATTTTAAAGCCCTTGGTGTAAGAAAACTTTTCTAGATAGAGGAATGACGGCCATGTTTAATTTTAAATATCGCCAAATCGTTGGTTATTTGTTTCTCTAGTAACAAAATTTGCACGATGATCACCAATTTTTATTTAATTTGCTCTTGAAAGGGAATGGATGAAATAATCCCAGAGGAAAGTTTGTGCGAAAGTTTAGGTCTTTCACTGTAGAGAAGCATACTACCATAACGAAAGCATGATTGGATCACAGCATTCAGAGACATATACTGTGGTAGACAGACATATGTTGAAATGCTCTTAGAACACTCACATATATTTGTGTTCAACGTCTTTGCAATTAGCTTGAAGATGGTAGCTTTTGTTTTCATTTGTTAAGACCTGAATAAAAGTTTTCCTTAAAATTAAAAGCATGAACCGTATACGTGTGCTACTTTGTTCTGAGTTTAATAGGTCATGGAACATGCGCTCTTATTCACAGCTGGTCGATGGAGTCACTGTGTGTACAGAATTATGATGTTGACTCTCTCTCTCTCTCTCTCTCTCTCTCTCTCTCTCTCTCTCTCTCTCTCTCTCTCTCTCATGAATTTAAATGTAAAAAGGCGTGATATCCTAACATTTCAGCGAAGTTTATAGATCTAGAAATCGGTCATAATCTTCAGGATAAACGCTGTAAACACTTAAGCATGTCGGAAGTAATCGTGTTGACAAACTGTAACTTTGTTTGCAATGGGGCTGTGCCAATTTGTTTAAGATAATTCGAAGGGGAACACCGTGAAAGTCGGTCACGATTGGAGAATACAAAGCCAAAACAAGCAGACAAACCACAGCTTGGTTATCAATTTATTCACAGTATTTTTCTACCCAGACAGTCCAGTTGGATATATGCATACGCACACAACTGACATCGGCTCTTGATCGGTGACCGGCAAGGCTTCTATGTAGTTGACCTGTTTACTGACAGCAGCCTACAGCGACCCAGTGGATGTATTTGGTAATGCCTTTACGTACCACAGTAAGTGAACATTTCTGGATATTTAAGCGATAATAATTATCCATCAGTTGTTAAAGAAACATGATATGCACATCGGCATTTTGACTGGCAGTATATTTGCTATTTGTTGTCTAACAGTACACATTGCGAGTCTTACTGACCTGCTTGTTTGTCCGTTGTCTGTCAGTCTATCCAAATTGTTCAATTTTATGTAGTTGACAAGGCTGCCAAAATTTCTCGTCTTTGAGAACAAAACAGTGTATCTTGCATTTGTTGATTATTTTACCACAGTTTCTAATCATCGCCATCATAGCTGTGAAAAGGATAGTTTTTAATATTGTGATGTGCGTGTACGTTGTCATCACAATATTTTCTATGGAAATAATAGAGCTAAAATATTCAAGTTGGCTTCAAGTTATTGAGATAGCGACTGCTTTAAGTTAGATACACTGTTTCATTTTTATTTTATTGGTTACGTCATTGTTGAGTAGGCACTCAACAAATATTAATTTCGAGGGGTATGCGGGTGGAGGGGGTCAGTAGCGTCGGTATATGTGTGATTTCATAGCGACGTAATCACCGATTGTTGGTATACTGATACAGAATGAGGCTCAGTTGGTTTTCCGCACTACCAAACGTTAGTTTATGGGAGAGGGGGGCTTTGAGGCCAAGCATAATTAGTTGTAATTACCGTGTGCGTGTTTTAATTATCCACGGCCCCTAACGTGGGAATAATACATTACCAGCGCAAACATAATGACAGCAATAACGGACCTCGGAAGGATTCGCAGCTGTATGGCACATGCTTGAACACGTGTTTTTGTAAAGCTCCGCCAAAGAAAACAATAACTCATAAATTTCAAGTTCTGCGGCCTTAAAGAGAGTAGTTGAAGTTTTATTAACTTCCTAAATATAGCCTGTAGTGATCTGGAATATGTAGTCCAGGAGTAGAACGTCAAAAACTTCTAAATGAACTAACCAAGACGCTCGTGTCGGTGTGCGTCGAGTTTGTTGAAGTGAAGGCTCGGCAATCGTGTCTTTACAGTTTACGAATTTGTCACTTTTAGATCGTTGCTTGAATGAAAGTGAGTTTGTCTAATTAAGGTAGTCAAAATCGCCATTGACACCATCACTACGTCTAGCTGCGGGGCTGTGTAGGCGATATCTTGAGCCTAAACTCTATCTTTTACATTGCATTGGTTTTAGTTTTATTTAATGATCAATGCCTCGGCGTTAATCATCAGTGTTACTTGAGAATTCTATCAGAACGATAAATATGCTCACTGTTGTTTAAAATTAATATTTGTCAGTGCCTGATAGCCGATTGAAGCCATAAAATATGTTGCAATCTCGCCAACTAACTGTAGGAAATCCTTCGTGTTCCCCTTAACCCGGATATTTAATTTAAAAAATAAAGTTTACAAGACTTAAACTTCTATCCCGGAGACACAGTTTACCTTAGTGGCGTAGAAACGTACTGACTAGCAGATTTGAAATGTCCATTTTTACAGCAGTGTTTACAAACTTAAGTGACTCGTTGTCAGGGTATATATGCAGTCATAATGAGTTAATTCCAAAATTATCGCAAAACATCACAACCACTAAGCTGTCTGAGACTTTTCGACATACTCTGTACTAATACGTGTCATATCTCATGTTAAACATCTAAAGTATACTGTAACTGTTTGAAACATGGTTAAGCAAGAATCGGCCAGTCACCATTCAACTCAAGGAAAAATGGCTTTATTAGGGGCACAAGCCTATCAACTTGGCTTCTATTGGTTCTGCTTGGGTTCTAGAAAACTGGTGCATGTACACTTTCCAAACTTGGAACAGTGATCAGGACAAATAAGAGGTGGTGCACGTAAAAGTGTAATTATTAATTGATTACGTGACCTGGCAGCCATATTGGAGTTATGAAAACCTAAAAGTAAATTTTGCTTATCACCTTGGGGTCTGGTAAATTTGAAATCATGTGTGATTTAGCATTTCTATTGTTCTTTAATATTTATTAACTGAAATTGTCATCGACAGTGAGTACTATCACATTTACCAATGGTATTTGGATCGGTCACGTGGTTTGGCCGCCATATTGGATGTTTTGTAAATTCAAGTTTAATCAATCAAAATCTTAAAACTCATGAACAAAACACCCTTTGAACTGACATTTTACTCATCTTATCACTAGTGTGAGTAGTATCACGTTTGTGAAAGGCATTTGGATTGGTCATGTGGTTTGGCCGCCATATTGGATAGTTTATATAATCCAATTGAATCTACAAAAATCTTAACTCCAGAACCAACTCACCATCTAAACTGAACATTTGCTCATTTCATCACTACTGATAGTATTATCACGTTTGCCAAAGACATTTGGATTGGTCACGTGGTTTGGCGGCCATATGGGTTTTTGCAAAACTATAACCATTGAATAATGTTCAACATTTATTTATCCTGAACCCATGCACTATTTGCACTGAAACTTAGCTTGCTTCATCCTTAGGTTGGGCACTGTCAGGTTTATGAAGGAATATTGATGGGTCACATGGTTTGGCGGCCACATTGGTTTTCATAAAAATCAACAATAACCACGAGATGATATTCAAAATTCTTTTGTACGGGAATAAAAATACCCTTTAGCTCAAATTATGCCAACAGTGTCATCGGTGCAATTACTGTCAACCATGGCAAAAGCTTGGGTCCAACCAACGCTGTTTGCAGCTTTTCAGTAATTTTGTGAGAATCAGACCTTCAAATTCAAATTCAGTCGTAAAGTGTTTCATTCTAGATCAATTATGCTGCTGTACAATTCTTATTTGAGAGGCAGTTACTATGCTCTTGATTGATTTACGAAATTTTGTATCTTTTTCGAAAAAAGCTCTTGCAATCTCACCTTGAGTCCAGCGTAATACATAATTTGTCATCCAGTAAAAGCACGTTTCTTTGATCTGTTTGCGATTTAAGTTTAGGCATCTTTGAGATGAGTAGGTCGGCAGGCAGGCATTCATGGCAAAGGAAAAGACAAGCACATGTACAAGCACGAGGTCGAGCTGATGGGCTAACGCAAATGACACTAAAAACGAGGCTGTTGGACCGTGCCATTGTACATAAGACGAAAAACTTGGACCCCATGTCACATCCAGTCTTTAGTTTACATCAGAGCTATCCCCTGTACACACTTGTTTCTCTTTAACTATTCGACACATTTTATCCTTGGTCGACATTGGATAACCTTTCAATGACGTTCCTTCCCTTTCACTTCATTTGTCTATCTCTTTTCATTTCCGCCTCTCTTTTTCACTCACTCTATTTGTCTTTTTGTCATGTTATTTCTGCCTTTGTAGTTGCCTCTAATTCTCCCTAAATCTGTTTGAATTGTTTGTATGTTTGCCTGTCTGTCCATCTATCTGTCTGCTTGCCAGCCTTTAGGTTGTATCTATATGTGTGTGTATCCCCTTTGTCTCTTTCTCTTTGTCTCCCACTATTCATATTCCTGTATAATGAGTTATGACTCAAATCAAATTACTTTGTACGGACGACATAAATCTGAACGTAAGTGTAGCGAATTCAATAATTAATGAAATTGTTGATCCAATATTAAGTTTAACAAGAATCTAACGTAACAGTACCGGGGAATTTTATTTTGTGATTACTTGTAAAGGTGCGATGCTATACCGAAGCATTGTCCCTGGCAGGCTTCTATTCATGTGCTAGTCACTATAAATCGTTGAAACAAATTTTAAATTTCATTATCAATACTCTGAGTAAGGGATGATGGCGCGCTCTAAACCTAATTGGAATATATATTGCCTAATCAGGTCGTGGCACATGTCTATTCGCCTTGTACTTCAATACTGAAGTGTAATTTTACGCCATTGATGATATAGTGTGTAAGGTGACTTTGCAATACTAGTCGCAGGTTACAACAGAACCTTGAACTTTAACTTAGTGGTACCCCAGGTTACCGACTATTTGTTGAAATGATTGTAACTAAAATATTTGATGACAAAAATAACACTAAATTCAGTGACTTTTCGACACTGTCTGGATAAATAAGCATCTTGTACCTATACATCGTGTCATTTTTTCACTCTTAATGATATAGCTCATTCTGAACAACAGTTTGGCAAGTACAGGCACGTAACGAGGCTTAGTTGAAGTTTGTGCAGTGGTACAGTACTTCAGGGTACTGCAGGCTTGCATAGTTAATGTAGAGACACGGCCATGATCTGAATTGCTCACAGTTTATAATGCTAAAGATCCAATCATTTAAAGAAAACACTGACGAATCATTTTAATTAATAAGTATATCATAAAATAGGGGGTGCTTCACGAGGCTAGGGCAATTTTTTTGTAATTAACTCAAAGTACAATGATGAACCTGACTTGTCACTTTACATAACACTCAAAATTAATGCTCCTTATCAGTCTGTAGTCTATGTCAGAGCTATCCCCTTGGCACACTTGGTTCTCTTTCCTTCTACATTTGACACATGGCATTGATCTTACATCAACATCAGCCTACTTTATTAGCTTGTTATTACGCTTATTTAGTTGTTACGTTATTCCAACAACTTAGCTAGGTTATTTAGCAACCCTTTTAAGGGCGGCTATTAAGCTAAGCTGTTTTGACGGTAATATCTTCGCCAGGCGACTTGGTGGCGTACGTTGTGAGTTCAAATTCGATCGAAAATCTTCTGATGTTATTGCCTGGGTTGAAAGCTCTGTTGATGGACAGAATTGCCCTCGAGGTTGTCTTTCGCCAAATAAAGCGATATATTCATTGCTCTCAGACTGATAAATTTTGTGTGCGATGTGAGATAGCGAGTATGTGAATGCCAGTGCTTTACGAACAGCATGTGGAGGGATCGCAAGCAGAATAATTGTATCAGCTTGGCTCGGATATTAAACACCAGTTTTTTGAGGATTGGGATTTGGCTGAGTGGTTTGGACTGTGCTGTTAGCTTGGTACGTTGTGAGTTCGGATCCTATGGAAAATTTACTGAATGTTCGACGATGTCCCTTCCCTTTCACTTCATTGTCTATCTTGTTTTTTTCCTTTTCCGTCTCTGTTTGTCACTCAGTCTGTTTGTGTTTTTGTCATATTATTTCTGCTTTTGTGTTTACATCTACTCCTCACTAAGCCTGCCTCTTAAGGTTGAACGCACCTCGTGGACAGATATTCGGGCTTTCAAATTGTATCAGTTCCATTCTGATCTACCAATTGTGGGGGCTCAATTTACAGCTTTTGGTGTAAGAAAACTTTTCATCATAATAGTTTTCCGAAGCTCGATTTTTTTCCATTGGCATAGAGTTAACACAAGGATGACGGCCATTCTAATGTTGGTAACCACTACTCTGGTGATATGCTAATTCGCGTATAGATTGCCTTATCAGGACGAGGCATATGTCTATCCGTCTAATACTTCAACACATAGCTATATTTTTTAAGATTACGCTGTTGGTGATATAGTGTATAGGTTGACTACAAATAATTGTTGCTGGTTACGAAAGTGCTTTGAACACTAACCGAATGTTATCCAAGGCTACCGACTGTTTGGTGTAATGACGAGAGCTCCAGGAGTCTCTCATGACAAAACCAACGCTAAATTATGTGACCTTTCGACACTCACCGTACGAGTAAGCATCATGTACCTATATAACATATATATCATGTCCTTTTTCACTCGTTACATTATTGCTGAACACGGTTACGCAAGAAGAGGCTCATCACTTTTTAAGGCTCATTTAACAAGTTAAATGTGTTACCTGATAAAGTTTGAGATGCTCGTCAGCAAATATTTTCATGCTCTAAAAGTACCCTTCCATGGTGGATAATCAATAATCTCCATCGCGCATTGAGTGGTCCCTATATAAATATTATTTATGCAGTCAGTTTAATCTGGCTCCCAATTATGTTTGGAGTCCACCTGGGTGAAAGGGGCTTAAAGAAGGAGGTGTCCTCACTATAGCCCCAGAACCCCCCTTTTATGCAAGAGTTGCGTATTCTTAAATGACGTTGCTATGGAGCTATGTAGCTGTTACTGTGAGTAGTAATCACTGGAACCGCGTGTCAAGCATCATATAAAACACGTTGCCTCCTGCTTCGAGCAACGTTGACATCATTATCTAGTTATCTAGGCTTGTTTAGCAAGCGTACACGCCTTTAGCAGTTGAAGTGGTGCAGACAATACGCTCTTATAGAAAAAAAACATGACAAAACGACACTCTTGTGCTGCTCGTGTTATTCAGTCCTTACCCTTGTTTTGGTTTGTATTTACTACTCAATGTATCGGCATTAATTATCTATTCTATAATGCTATAATATATATCTATCTATATCTATCTATCTATCTTTCTCTCTCTCTCTCTCTCTCTCTCTCTCTCTCTCTCTCTCTCTCTCTCTCTCTCTCTATATATATATATATAAGCTATACTTAAGATAATATTGCTTTTTAAATGTCGATTGTCACAGGAAAACACTTTATACTTAATTTTACTTGTGCATATCGATCTAAAACATATTGTACAATTTTCTTTCAGATTGTTCTCACAACTTTGCATTGTGTCCTAAGAGGAAGGTGTGCAATATACTTTTTTGAAATCATATGAAAACATTAAACCTGAAAAGCATTTCTGTCGACGGGTCTAATCCAAAAACTTTAAAGTGAAGCCGTGCAAACAACTTCAACGTTTGATATTTCGTCATCTAATTTCCGAGGATCTTCTGATCACATGATCTTGTCAGGTGACTGTGCTCATTAGCATGTAGTCAAATTCGTGACTGAAACACCAGCCCATACCTGGGCCTATTTTCGCTAGCAGCGCAGCCGGTGGTAGAAATGGGTCAGGGAACCAGATATGCGCCACGGAAGTTGCCATTTGTTTACGGCTTGTTGAATGATACGAGCGGAGGGAAATCACTGAACGTCAAATCAGCACATTGCTCAATGTTCCATTTTTTAAATATACCATTATCTTCGTCCAGTGCCAGCTTAGGTGGTCAGAAAGTGCAAATTGCGTATTATCTTAAAAATATGAGTAGTCCTAACGCCCTTACGTCCAATAACACTTTCTCTATGCTATGTTAATTATTACGACATCACGAACAACAGCCTGAGCTTTTCCAGTGTAGTCATATAGGTCATTCCTTGGTCACGCAGCTAATCATTTTCATAAGTCACAAGTGCTGGAAATGTGATGTGGCTATTAACAACTCTTTTAAGTGATCTGGTTTTCATTGTCTATAAAATTGAGATTCTCTTGCCTTGAAAATGTTTGGCTGTTGGTCGGGTATACCATCAAAATACCTCCCCGGCACATTTTATGGTTTTAAAAATCAAACAAAGGGCGCCAACTGGCCAGGTCGTCACAGATACGTCATGAAACGGCCACACTTTACAATAATTATCCTATGTACCAAATAACTAATTTGTTTTTCTTCAATATTTGTAGTCCGTCTCGCAATCGTGATTTGAGGATAATTGATAGTGTTTATAGAATTAGTTTGTTTCTGTACATTTTATAGTTGTCGGTCTTTACATCTTCGTATAAATGTCTCACAGTCTAGCTATCTTGTATTTCTGCTCCCATCGTAGGAAAGGCTATTATTACTCTACTTTTAAAATGGATGGGTACTACAAATGTCAATTGGATGACAAACTTTATCTTAGCAACTGGATAATAATAAACATCCACTCAATATCTGGTTGTCGTGAAGAAGAGACCTCTACCGTGTTTTTGTAACATTTCAACTTCGGAATCCAATAAAAAAAAACTTAGTTTCAGCACGTTACCTATCGGTATCTGTCAAACCTCATCATAGTTTAAACACTGTTGTTGCCTACCATTAAAACTTTAGTCATTAAAAGACAATGGGAGACCTTTAGTTTCAAATGTGGGCGTGGCAGGCAAGCTTTTGGCACGACACACTATGGCATGGAAATAAACACGAAAAAAGCGTGCTCTCAGTTGGGTTGTTTGAAGTGATCCCCTGTATTGATTTCTTGTCAACTCAAAATTTTGAAAAAAAACATCGTCTCAGCACGTTACCCTTCAGCGCCTGCCAACTTTCATTGTGTAAATCTAATATTTATTGTATCCGGGGGATTAGATCCTGCATCAAGTGATCATGACTCACACAAAAAGTGTTTGATACATTTGGAAAACGCCCATTAATATGTTCTTCTTGGGATTACAAATTGTAAGCAGCTCTAAATTTGGCGCCAACTATTCGGTTGCCATGCATGACAAATTTTGTATGTCAATTTCGCCTTCGTCGAAAGGATAATGTGAAATCACCCGCGATGCATATCTTTACATAAACTCTGTAAGTATACCATTTTGACAATTTTTCATATTTGCTTAAAACACCAAACTTTATACAAGAGTTCTATCAACTCCGACAAGTCACGACGAAAAGCGTCGGTTCTTTACAAGTGATTATGTTGTAGGGGACTCTCAGGTCGTTGCTTAACACGCCACGAAAAGCGACATTAAAAGAATGGTATTACCGTGGACTTAAGACTTCTTTCCGGCCAATAAATCACCCTCGGCTTCGCTGAAAAAACCAAACAACGGATCAACAGAAAACGAAATGCTTGGGCACTTGCCAGAGCAGGACGTCGCGTATGATCTCTATTTATGCAACACATGACTCACAATGCTATGAGGAAATGACAAACTTAAATTTCTTTGTCTCAATGTTTTCTCTAGAGATCTCCTGTAGATATAACCTGTTTTCTAATTTGAAATTTTGCAAACGGCAGACAAAGTTCATTATGGTACTACTTCCATTGTCGTGCATACTAATTGGAATCATTTATAAGCTACGTAAGAGCGTTACAAGGTCTTCGCCCGGGACTCTTGTACTCATACTTCTTCTGAAATATTAATGCGTTTAGACAGTAAACCAGATTTTCTGTAAAATCACATCTCTTTATGAACATTATCGTTGGCCATTGAACGCACAACAAGTATTCACTTTGCCACGTAATATCACTCCTTGTCATTTGACAAATAGAAGGAACAGTCGATACAACCTTAATATTACCGAGAAAAAATTTTAACACCACAAAATACCAAACTTTCGTATTCTAAAAGTTGACATTTGTTTGTTTGTTATTTCTCTTAGCCGTGGACCATTTCGTGCTTGTGGCAACAGGTTTTCGACCATGTAGTGGCCTAGCATTATATGACTCACTCACGTGTACTATCAAGGGGTCAACGATCATATCTGGCATGGGTTCGTACCTATGGAAACATACTATCTCACAAACGTAAGCTATATTCCCGCTCAATGTGCTCAATAAATGCTGCACAATGATCATTTATGAGAGAGAGAGAGAGAGAGAGAGAGAGAGAGAGAGAGACGGAGACAGAGACAGAAAGAGTGTGAGTGTGTATGTTCTGCAAGCGCTCTGACAGGACGCAAAGATTGAAGGACACAGGTCTGCAGATGTACACGTAGAACCACAAACTAACCTCATAAACCTCCATGACGACATGAAAAGAATGTTAGAAAGACAACGTCTTTGAACGGGCTGAGCGTCGTAATCAGATAGATGAGGGACTAGAATGGAGAAAATCAGGAAACTTCTCCTGAGAACAAACTAAGAGGGAATTTGGAGGGAAATCGTGAAAGTCTCTCAACTGGAATACTCAGATTTTATTTAAAAGACTGGCACTAGCTCTCTGTGTTTTCTAGCAACGCGATGCTTTTGATAGGCCACTGAGAAAAGTTTGCAGAAGCAGTAGGTTTAGTGACCTTATTTCTTTTCAATATTCACACACGGAAGAAAAATATAAAGCCTCTCCTTCAGCTTGTCTCCGGTTTCCAGACATCGGCGAAACAGACATTTAGTTAATACTCGAGGACACTTTCCCTCTAGCCTGCCGCTATTGTGCACGTAGTGCTCATCAATGTGTGGTGATAAAAATCGGCTCAACTCGGCAAATAATGCGAAGGTAAACTTTACCTGGTTAATTCATTGCTCTGGAGTCACTCAGCGGTCACTGTACGCTTCATTGCAAAATACCCGCCACGTCACATATAGAGAAAGACCGTATTCTAATTTGCCTTATTGTTGAAAGCACACCTCATGTCGTCAGAAATATTTTTTGTTTATGCGGCAACAAGGTCAATTATGCTTCGGAGTGCAGTCTGTCCACAGCGAGGAAGGGTGTAAGCTCATTGCAAATTTAATAGACGCTTGTCAAATGGGTGACAGTCGCTATGCGTTTAAGAAGTCTGTCTGCTGTGTACTCCCCACCTTGTCTCTCAGCCTCCCAGGCTCGCGTTGTTGACAGTATTGTTGACATCTTACCGTTCGGCTAGGAACAGGTACTATACATCTCGGAAATTTAAATTGTAAACTGGATATTCATAAACAAAGGGGTTTGTCGCCCCGTAAATTTCTATCGGGATGCAAATTTGTCAATTGTGCTGAGATAAAAAAAGTAGCTCCTTGGTTTTTTCATGTTGAAAAAAAACATCGAGAATGTATTTTTATACACAAGTTTAAAATAATTAAACTGGTGTTATTAGCAGTAAAGAATTGAAAGATTTTAAGTCTCTAAATTTCCCTAAAAATTACAAACTGTGCAGTGTACTTCATAATTCTAATCAATATTTACAAATCACGTTATGAATGCAATCATCGGTAGTGTGTCCTTCAACGAAACGTCACATTGTTTGCTATATCAGAGCAGATGTTCAAGTAAGCACACACGCTTAAGTGTATGTCACCATGATTTTCACGGGGTATTCACCCTGCACAATATATATCGATTTATGAGTAAATTCCTCAAAATAAGATGTTAATCGGGTCATTAGTGATCTGCAACGGGGCTACGGGTGAACACGTGTTTTTGTGAAGCTCCGACAGAGAAAACAATAAGTCACAAATTTCAAGTTCTGCGGCCGAAAAGACAGTAGTTGATGGCTTGTCAACTTTCTTAAGATAGTCAGGAGTGACCTGGAATATGCAGTTCAGGAGTAGAACGGCAAAAAACTTCTCAAAGAGCTAATCAAGACGCTCTTGTCGGTGTGCGTCGAGTTTGTTGAAGTGAAGTCTCGGCAATCGTGTCTTTACAGTTCAACAATTTGTCACTTTTAGATCGTTGCTTGAACGAAGTTGGGTTTGTCTAACTCAGGTAGTCAAAATCGCCATTGACACCATCACTACGTCTAGCTACGGAGCTGTGTTGGCGATATCTTGAGTCTAAATTCTATCTTTTACATTCCATTGGTTTTAGTGAATCGGTCACGTGGTTTGGTCACCGTATTGCATTTTTTGAAAATTCCAATTTAATCAATCAAAATCTTAAACTCATGAACAAAGCACCCTTTGAACTGACATTTTACTCATCTTATCACTAGTGTGAGTATTATCACGTTTGTGAAAAACATTGGGATTGGTCATGTGGTTTGGCTGCCATACTGGATTGTTAATAAAATCCAATTGAATCTACAAATATCTTAACTCCAGAACCAACACAAAATTTAAACTGAAATTTTGCTCATTTCATAACTCCTGAGAGTACTATCACGCTTGTCAAAGACATTTAGATCGGTCACGTGGTCTGGCGGCCATATTGGTTTTTGCGAATATGATAACCACTGAATAATGTTCAAAATTTATTTCTCCAGAACCAATCCACCATTTGAACTGAAACATTTTCTCGCATCATTATATCCTTAGGGTGGACACTTTACAGTTTGTGAAAGGGATACGGAGGGGTCACATGGTTTGGCGGCCACATTGGTTTTCAAAAGATCAATAATAACCAAGAGATGATATTCAAAATTCTTTTGTACGAGAACAAAAAAGACCTTTAAGCCCAAATTGTGCCCATTGTGTCATAGGTGCAATTACTGTCAACCATGGCAACAGCTTGGGTGCCACCATAGCTGCTTGCAGCTTTTCATTAATTTGTGAGAATCAGACCTACAAATCAGTCGTAAAGAGTTTCATTCTTGCTACATTATGCTGCTATACAATTTTTATTTGAGAGGCAGTTACCATGCTCTTGATTGATTTACAAAATTTTGTATCCAACCAAAAAGCTCTTGCAATCTCACTTTGAGTCTAGCGTAGTGTACGGTGTGCCATCCAGTAAAAGCACGTTTCTATGATCAGTTTGCGATTTAAATTTAAGGCATCCCTAAGGTGAGTAGGTCGGCAGGCTGGCATTTATGGCAAAGGAAACGACAAACACCTGGACGAACAGGGGTTCGAGATGATGGGCTGACTTGAATTACACTTCAACATAAAAAGACTCATAGATACGGTATTGAAAACTCGGAGAAGAAGTAAACACAAAGACGTGCATTTGCACGAACACACACATATGCACAACCCGAGACAGGGAGGCAGGAAAGGAGGGGGGTCCACCACTGTACATTTAGTAGAAAGTTTAGGATTCGAATTCGGAAAAGTGCATTATTTCACCTATATTAGGACACTATTATAAAGGCGTCTGTTTCCTCGTAAGGGTTGTTTTTACCTCTGGCCTTAACTTTCAAATAGTCAATGGTCATGATGAGGGAAGGTTTGTTTGTATGTGTTATGACGTAGAGGCGTACGATGAGTAAATCTTTGTTCTGAAATATATATCACTCTATTGTAAAAGGCGTCGCCTGGCAACAAACTCTCGTAAACAACTGACCAAAAGAAATGGGACGCTAATGCGTCAGTATTGACAAGTGCCAAAATAGCACGCTTTAAAAGACAGCCCAACTAGAATTCCTAATTGCACAGCCAATTGGAAACTAGTGTTCCTAATCTTTGACCAATGACAGAAAGTCACACCCTCATTGTTGTCAAGCGTAGTGTATAAAGCATGCCTGCATGCTGTGTTTGTACCATTAGCTCATAGGGCGAAGCTGACAGCAGCTACTCCAGAAAACATCAAGTACAGTAACTTACAGGTGAGCTTTAAAAGTGATTAATTATGATATAGCTATGTTTCACACGATCTGCTTTCACAGCTTTGCATTATCCCTTGATTATAAAACTCTCGGAAACTAATTGTATAAGTAGAAATGTAAGCTTGGATTCTCATCACCATATATACAGTATATGCGAGTGACCCGCAGTGGAAGCTTGTCTTCAAAGCTGCTCTCAGTCTCGGCCAAGCTTGAAGACGCGGATAAAGGTTACAAATTCAATTAAACTTTGAGTATTTGCAAGTGACTTTCCCAACGTTGCAGAGTCTGAACAGCGAGATCCGTAGTATCAAGTTTGGTTCAGATTTAATCGTGCCATGGGCTTGATTTTGCTGTTCATAGTAATAAAAGTAACCAGATTACAAACTTCAACACTAGAGAGAGATGACTCTAGTATAATGCGATTAAAAATCGTAGGCTTGACTTCAGGGTTATTTTAAAAGCAAACGCGGAGCTTTTATTCCTTTTCTAATGTTAACGTTAATTCAATCAGTGACGATATTTCCGACGCATTCTAATGTAAAATACAGAAAATATTGTTCATCGAACGCGACAAGTTTGATATCTCTTTTTTGTCTTGCAAAAATGTAACCGATGGATTTGTCAGGTGTTGAGTTGTTCATCAATTTGGGCATAAATTATATAAAAGCTAGCCATTCATGTCACCACAGAACTGTCGTTAATCTCGGTTTTCATGGTTGCAATCCTATCGGTTGTAAGGAAATAATGACTTCAGCAAATTGCTCTGTTACCTGAAATAACCACCTCCCATTTCAACAGTGTTGTAGACTGACGCGATGACAAGTGGGGTCCATCTTATTACTTGAATCAAAAATCGGTTGAGTGTTTTGTAGACTTGTTAACAATAACCATGCAAGTAAAATGTTTGTATAATATTCTATAACATCTCTCCGTGGTCAACAGTGTACGTTGAGGCTTAAGCTACTTTGAATTAAGGCTGAAAAAGTCGACAATAAGAAGTTCTTGTTTGTAAGCCACTACGAGTTTTTTATTCCTGTAGTCTTAGACTGCGTTCACGAATGTTGGTGAGAGGGAGCTGGAGGAATCGAGATTGAATCTTTTTTCAGATCCCTCTCAATACCCTTCAAAATTTCCAAGTCCCCATCCTGTCTGTATGATCTTATTTTTCAATTCCCAAAATCATCGTATAGCCGCATGTCTATTATGAATGTACGCGCAGAAAAAATAAACATGTATTGCAGTTCTGCATGCTCACAGATGTTCGACACTACCTATTAGTAGCAATTTGTATAGTCATATTCATATGGCAAGTTAATAAATTGATTAATTTTAAATGCACCAGTGGACTTTTTTGATGTATCTGTCTAAGTTGACTTGAGTTAATCCAACTCTGTCCAGATCATTGCCACGTACTGAAGAGCACACAGAATGACAATCATGAGAGAGTATGCACATAATGAATTTCTGGCTACATTTTGCCAATTTGTGAAAATTACGCACAATGACCTATCGATTTTTTCCCAAAAGTACAAGAGGTATATGAGTTATGTGTACTTAAGAAGTATTACGTTTGTGTGACAATTTCATTCACTGAATGAACTTGAAAGAAATGTTTTTATTCATCGACTATTTTGTGAAAAACAAGGACTTTTCATCGTACATTTGTAGAAAAGTAAGCAAGGTGACCGCATCTTTTTTACTATTTGATTATTCCAATATGCTAGATTTCAAACAGCCCAGATAACTTCCAAGTCTCCTGGTCTTCCATGTGTTGCTCTCTAACATGATATTGTGTACATGTATGTTTCACTGTCGTGAGCGTCATATGACCGTAACTACTCTCCGACTACATCTGAGTCATAGATATCTCTGTTACTAGTACTGCCGGTATGCAGTGACAGTAATAGTGCCTGTAGTCAGTAGGGTGCCAGTATATATGTACTTGTATAACATTTGATGATTTTGACAACATTTTTTATACAACTGTGTTCTTATTTGTGTTTGTTTGTTTGTTTGTGTGTGTGTGTCTGTTCGTGTGTGTGTTAACATGTGTGCAAAATAAAATCATTCTGTTTACTTGTAATCCAAATACCCTAGCCTTTCGTCAGAGTCTTTTTCCTATTTATCCTGTCCAGTAGGTCCCCATCGGCCTGTGTGAACCAAGTTAGACGTGAAACATCATATTACCGCCTTTCAGGTTGTTTCTGGACAACATGGGCAATATACATTAGCAATGTAAAAGCTGATCTGTAAATTCTTAGAGTAGACGCGACGAGCTGACGAGAACTCATAATTATACTTTGATGATTTTAAAATTTAAAAGGAACATTTTTTTCATTGCTAAAGAGCTTCGGTTAGGCAAAACCGCGCTAAAACAAGGCATTTGTAACCGTGATGATTTCACAAAGGACACCTCGGGCACGTATCTTCAGCTGTTGCCATGGCATGCAGCTAAGTGTCGCCAATCTTGCCTGCCAGTATGTGATTTGGACACGTTATGATTGGCTGTACACTGTCGGAATACCTAGTTGATATGTACTTTGACTTTCATGCCCAACAGTGTGCCGAGTTTTGCTAAAATATGTTAAAATTTGATTTGATGGTGTTAAAATTAAAACTTTATCAATTCTTTTCTGATCTACCTCTCGTTATGGTTCATTTCAAAACTCTTGGTGTAAGAAAACTTTTCACCGTCTTAGTTTGTCGAAAATCGGAATTTATATTTTTGTCCGCATAGAGTTAACACGTTAGTGGCAGCGATTTTGATTGTCAATTATTAGTAAATAATGAATAATATGTTTCTGTAGCACCAAAATTTTGCACGGTGACTCAAATTTTTTAGTTTTCATTGAGAAAAGAATGGTTGAAATATTCCGTGAGGAAAGTTTGTGCAAATGTTGAAGTATTTCACTTTCGAGGCGCATACTACCTTAATTACCGCTGTCATGGTTTTCATTTGGCATGTAAAAATACCCCCCCCCCTGCATGCAATGGGGCAATGATAATCCTTAAGTCAGACAACTGCATCCACAGCGAGTGCCAATCATGAAGGAGGGGTAGGTAGGAGGGTAGAAGACAATTTATTGATTTTGGTAGATAGTGTCTCTGGCTTCGAAATCATGGCGACGTGTGCCTGTCGGGGATTTTTGACAAATTAAGGTAACACTGGCATTTTCTCATGGCATTAACAACAACAACAATTCATGGCATGAAATTTCGACATTATCTGCATGAGTTAACTTCACCAACCTATATATCATGATCATTAGTTTTACCTTTACATTTAAATTTCTCTGCGAGCAATTCTTGGGCAAGAATGGGCTTGTCACTATCCTAGGTTCGAATTGAAACAAAAAGTGCTACCAGATAAGATCGGAGATGCCCGACAGCAATGTTTGTCACAAGTCCCAAACATTACTCTCCCAGAGCGATAAACGCTCGTCAATAATTTTTGTTGAGAACAAAAAGTGTGGTAATAAGTGATGCCTAAAGTTGAACGTTTGCTATGCACATGTCGAGAATGCACATGTTCTATTACAGATAATTGCGAATGTTACGTACATGGGTTGGGTTTTTTTTCTCATGTGTCTCTAATCATAAAGTATTTACTGATGTGCTATGAGACATTCATATATTTATGAAGTTTTTGTAATGAAAGGTAAAACAATATCACATAATTTTTTCATAAGTACTAAAATCATATAGCAAAATTTATTATTGCAACATCATCATATGTTTTCATTTGACATTTCGCCATGTTATTTATTTTTTCATGGTCATGCAATTTCCTATACAAGTAAATAAGCAGTATTCAAAGCAGATCCCAGATTCCAAGCTAGAATGTGGCCAAGTGGTATAAACATTGCGTATCCTAGCAACATTTCGAGCACTAGTGCGCAGACGCCTTTAGATAGACACGATGACCCGTACAATTATATCCGGGAGATTAAGCAAAATTGTTGAGCGCCGCTTCAGCTATGTAGAACCCTGGACTCGGAAATTATTGATTCCACACTTTTGAGCAACGTGGCAAAACGAAATGTCATGTTTTGTTAAACTTCCTTCAATAAAGTTAGAGTTTCCATTGTGATTAATCGCAAGGACTGCCCTTTCAATGTCAACAACAAAATGATTTGTTTGTCTAAAATCATCTCCGTTGTATTTTGTTTGAGACTAGATGAACAGTGGGTAGAGGGGGTTCACTTATTTTGACTGATGTGCAGGGAGAATTTGCCGGCCCATTCTCGGCCATAATAACTGAACGCTCCCTTACCTCATGCATGTGAACACGCTAGCTAATAATTGATGCGTCGAAGTCCCGGGGTCTGTGAATTTCTCTGAAGTAGGTTCAAATTTGTTCCTAAATTTACGCATAGATATTAGCGGAGCAAAGACTGCAGCTGACCCTGGTTGTTTTGCTCCTATGTACACAGCAGTTTTTACTTGCCGACCAAGGCCAAAGCGCGTTCACACGATGTTGTTTCAATTTGCAATCACCTCACCGCTAATGAGTCAGTCCGCTGAAGTTTATTACTTTAAATTACTCTATTTTGAAATTTATTTGCCTACATCCCCTAGGAAAGTCTTGGCCTTGTCGTATTATCTTGCATGCATTGACGTAACCTTTTCACTCGTAACATGAATTTTAATGACGTTCCTGTAATAGTTTGTAGTAATAACAACCCCAGTAATGTGTTGATTCAAAAAAATGTGTTTAACTAGTAAATCAGGTCTTTGCCGTAGATATGTCAACACTGCAGGTTACGTCAGACGCATTACAAAATCGACTTGTTGCCGTATCTTATCATTTGAAGCAATGATAAGGTCTTTGGACATTCCGAGTAATATAGTGTAGTACGCACAAGTCAGGAGGGGTACGTGATGTTTCAACATCTTGGGCTGATGTTGACAAGTCGTGTGCATTCATGCTATGCTACTCATCTGTGCTGAAGTCACTAAGTAATATGCAGTATCATATCCGGATGATTCGGTCCTTGAAACGACTTCAAAAAATCATTGATTCTCTTTTCAATGCACTTACAACAAGGCGTACAAAAAAATTCATCTTGATTATTTTTCGTGGATGCTTTATTTGGAAACCGTAGAAATTCTTGCAGGATAAAGACAATACTCTGGTTAACTACAGGAAAAAATACTTTTTTACTTTGTCTGTAAAGCACGGAGATTTAAACAAAACGTATTGAGCAAAAATCTGTTTAGAATACGATAAAACGTTAGCTTAGCGTCGTAACACACCAGGCTGTGGGAATGAGGTGCAGCTAGAAGATGAAGCAATGAATTAAAAGAAAACTATTAAAAACAACAGATTAATGCGAAATACAGAATAATTATAAGCTGGAAGTTCAAAAGAAAATTCCCAAAAATGTGTATGTGTCAATGTTACATAAAGCCAGTGCTCCCTTTATCAGAGCATCATAAAATGTACCTTAAAATTCTGTAGAAGTAGATACATTTTGAATATTTTTTATATTTTCCTCATAGTTTTAGGAAGCACGACGGGATTATTTTTTGTAGAAGAAGTAACCGATACTGTTCATAATATTGGGGAAAGCAACGATGTTTTTACCGTTTGTGTTAACTTTCCTTTCCTTTGAATGAATTATTCTGATAAGCTATGTTACTCATATTAGTAAGGTCATCGTCTTTCACATTATTCAACTTTCAACGTCTGACACTGTAAGATTTTACTTCGTTATAGGCACATCATATTATCATGGTGATTCTGGTCTTTCTACTGCTTGGATGCCTGTCCCTTTGTCAAGCAGACGGTATGGAATGATATCCATTTCTATCAGTATAGGGTGCCTTCAGAAGGACACGCAGAGATAGAGAGAGGAGGGGGAAAGGAGGGGACAGATAAATTCCGAAATCATGGGATAAAGATTATCACGT
>LD352166.1:213800-232141 GCA_001465055.1 Ptychodera flava | reverse complement strand
ATTCGCCAAATTCAGACGTCACAACAACGTGTTGGCGGTCAACTAAGTCCGAACACGTATGAAGTCTAATTCAAAATCCCGTGCCCGCGAAAACCCGACAAAGTGTAGGGCGCCACCAGCGGCAGTACTAAAAATATTTGTAATGCAGAAGTAAGAATTTGCCGGGATCAAAAAAAAAAAAATTCCAAATATGCCAAAGTAGAAGCGGCGATTCCGATGAACAATTTATTTTTTCTTCCTGGCCTAACGGTAGTTTAACATTGCAACCTGGTCTCCACTTGAAGGTGACGATTCGTCTGATAAACAGCGCCTCCTGAGTCAAGGTTTCGGAACGATAACTAACGTACTCTAAACATTATCCGGAGGTCGGTCTCAATCTGTTAATTCTATAGTTACTTTCTGTTACTTTACGAAATCACCTTACAGTATCATGGGATAGCTAACAGTTACACTTTGAGAGCCTTCAGTAATTGCATGGGATGGGCCAATCAAAGGGCGGGCGGGTCATATTTGAGAAGGTCACATTTTGCATACCCAGACTTTTTGATCACACTTTACATTTGCCTATATTATTGTTTTTTAAAGAATATGAAAGTTTTTCACAATAAACCTGTAAAGAAAATTGTAATAGCTGTCCCACGGTGCACACATTGCATCTCCTAGGTTTAATATATAAATGTGTGTACCATAAATGACACAGATAACACTTTCATTGTGTAAACTCATTTAAACTGTACGGCAGTGTTTTACGGAACCGACAAAGTCCGACTGCGTTGTGACGAAAGTAATGTCCCATTTTTGTTGTTCATTGTTGAGGCGAATGTCAACATTCGTCTTCGAGTGATTACAATGACAAGGTGTAACGACCAAAATAATATCTTTCTAGTGACAGAAATAACACCTGCTAAAGAGTCATGTACATAAAAAACCAAGTGACAGACATGTGGTCAGGTGACAGTAACAATGTTTACCTCTGCAGTGGTGGCCTTCTGTTTTTTTGCAAAAGGTGATTCTTTTAAAAAAAGTTTCACCGAATGGTCAAAATCGTAAAGTGAGGCAGATAAATGGATATCGGTCACTTGCAATATAACAAGCAAATCCGTGTCCCCTCTCAAAGCAGTCTTAGATCAACTGTCGCTTGTGGTTAGGTGCACATCCCTTGGGTTTCCTTTGCCGTGTACTTTAACCACAAGAGGCTCTGCTGGAAACACGTCTCGGTGTGAATCGGTGTTGTAAACTTTACCTTCTGCAAAAGAAAAGTTCACAGTGAAGTGATAAACCCATAGAAAACGGTATTCGCGATAATACGTGGATAGAGAATTTTCGCACATCAACTTAGGGGAAATCCCGACATGACGTCATTCGTGCCAAAGGGTCATGGTTCAAAAGTCAACATATACTTTTAACGTATATACGTTTATTGCCCAGGGGGTGTCGAAGTCGCTCAGAGTTTTTGTCAATAATGTGTATTTGAGCACCTGCCTTACTTTAATATTTGTTTGTGCCCAACCTCCTCTCTTTTTATGAGCTAGAAAATATGAATCTTACAAGTCTATTGCAAAGTGTAAATACATAATATTAACACACTGCTGTAGGACATTGACTTGTAGCCCCATTTGCCATACTGATTCCGCTTGTGTCATAACTCAGTCTTCATAGGCAAATTTGAAAATTATCTGACGTCATATTTTTAATTGACAGTTTTGAAAGCATTAATATATGTTTGTTGAGATTCAGGCGTTCAATCATAATTCATTATTGCTTTTATTTTGGGTACACCAAGAAAACAAAAACATTCCCTGAACACTCTATTGAAGGTAGTAAGCGCCTCGATAGTAAAAGACAAACTTTTGCTCAAACTTTCCTTCAGGAATGTTTCAAACATTGTCTTTCAAAGTCAAGAATAAAATCGGGTGTCACCGTACAAATTTTGGTAAGACAGAAACAAATAACTCAAGATTTACCATGTTAGAAATTCAAAATGGCCGCCAACTCTGTGTTAAATCTCGGGAGAAAAATATTTTTTTTGATTGTCGAAAAACTAAGACGGACTTTTTTTTTTCTCACTCCAGGAGCTTTAAAATAATCCCCCACAAGCAGTAGATAATAAAAAGAAGTATAAAAGATCGAGTCAAAATATTTGTCTTTGAGGCGTATTCTACCTTAAATCGAATATTCAAATTTAAGTACACCATTACAGTAATACAAATGGTTGATGGCACGGCACTAATTGGGCACTTGGAGTTCAGTTTCTTTGCTCACCACATTGCTCACCCTAGTAGCTACAAATAAACATATATTAAACACCAAGAGGACTGGTTTGAATATGAAATTGAGAGATATACTTACATGTGTAATTATATTTTCAGACAGGCTAGGCCATTATTAAAGAGTTTAAACCATTGATTAAAGTTTTGGTATTTTGAAAGAGCGATAGATACTATTCGAAGCATTCTTCTATTTTCAGCTGAAGTTTAGTTCAAACACGTGACTCATCCTACATGTTTCGTCTGAGTAGGCGATATATATATATATATATATATATATATATATATATATATATATATATATATATATATGTGTGTCGATATATTCTCACTGTGTGCAACCATGTGATACATCCGGCGGTCCGATGTGTTGACCTACTTCCGGTTTTCATTGTACCCACAGGTGTGCGGCAGTTGAACAAGGCCTCGGGGTAAAGACCATGCAACACATCATGTGCTCAGTCTTTGAATCGAGGTACCTCCCCCAGTCGACAATTTAAATATCCATTCATCTATGTACAAACCCAATTGGGTCAGGCCATATACACAAAAGGAGGGAAACTTCTGCTATAACAGTCAGAAGTCTTGAACGGACTTGGACATACGACGGTGAAGCTTTGCTTCACAAGACGAGTGGATTTAATTTTATTCTAGTCGATACATTGCCGACACAATCCATGTAAATATGACATCTCTTTGCCTCTCTGGATGTATTTCTCGTAAATTCACAATTCCTGATGAAACGTAAAATGTGACCGATGCAGATAGACATCAACTCCAATTGTTGGTAAGTAAACTAAGGTACATTTTCTCTTAAGTCTTGGCAGCCCTGCTCGTCTAATTATTTGAGACAAAATATTATCTTTTTGATATGTCCGAAAGACTTTGTTGACAGGGTTATTCCAATTCTTTCTAATTTTAATAATTAGAGCTTCAAGACGTGTTTCAAGTTATTGTAAACTGACTCGTGACCTAATGACGCGGAACTCTTAGGATGAGAGGGTACTATTTTCATGCTGATAATGTGTCAAGAATATGATTTCTATTACGGGGACGAGGCACAGGCAACCAGAATCCTCACAGTGTGACAGCGAGAAAATGAAGCCCTAATAGTGCACATGCTCAGTAGTATCATCTGTATTTAATACTGACTAAATTCAGTTTATGGGTCTTTTCCGACTCAACCTCACCAACTATTGATAAACATTATTTGAATGCTATATATTGCATAGATTTCCCTTAAAGTCGAATCCTTGATTTCAAAAAAATGAATTAGTATCAGTTACTGCGATACATCTCCAATACAACTCAATAAATACATAAATTGATATTAATTTCTCGATAACCACTTAATCATATATTCATGGAAATTTTGAGTTCATGCATTTGGTATTGATCATAAATTGTAAGTATTGTTAAATATTGACTTTAGACTGTAGTATGTTTATTGATAAGATATAATAGTTGTCTCTGTACAATCACAAACATTGCAGCTGTTGTCCCTTTTGTGATCACATAAAAAGGATTTGAAAACAGGGTGACTCCCTTCACCTGTCAGGAAAACTGGACACAATTAACTTGTGTAGAAGAGACATTAGATTAACTTTTGGTCAATGATGTATGTTTTGTATCGGCTGCATTTTCTGTTCTACTCCCCACAGCATGCTAGAGAACATTCTCTTTTAGAAAATACTTTGTATATGCATGTGTCAAGACTGTAATCATTATTTTTGATGACAAATGAATTCTAGTCTGTATTTGAATTCAATTTTAAACAATGACAATGCTGACTTTACACTTTTGACGGCGCTGAAGTTTCCAGCATGCTTCAGGGAGTAGGACAAGAAACTGCAGTAGATATACAGAACAAAACCACCCAAAACGTTATAGCTTAAAATTGCTAACCCTACACATATTTAATATCAATCAGAGAGAGTTTGTTACGGCTTCCCCTTTAAGGTAGCTTTCCATCTTTGCGACGACTTATTTTCAAACGTGAATTTTGCCGTCAAATTTCACTAAAGCATCACATATCGCCTGAAAACTATTTCTATATTTTTTTGTTTTATGAACAATGTTAACGGGCGATGAAATTTAAAAAAATGTTTTAGTGAATGTGTAAAGAAATTGGGTAAACTTACATATAAAAAGTCTAAGTCAGAGCGGAAAGGGGCTACTGTCTAGGTGTCAGTGAGTAATTGCACTTCAGAATACGACTATACTGGCTACAAACAGTGTGTCAGATTTTTGGAAAAGGCTTTAGTTTTTTTACAGTTTCAAATCAAAGCTTATCAATGGATTTGTCTAATAATGCTATCTTATTAAGGATTAAAACCTAAGTCTATAAATATAAATAAAAGAAAGCTCGCTAACGCTTTAAGAGACGGCCTATTTGACAAAAACCTGTGAAAATATGAACCGTGCACGAGCGTTCGACAGTTTAACTCTTTTGAGCGTGCTGCAATGTGTCAAAATGCCGAACTGTAAAAAAGGCGATTCAGTTAATTGGTTCGGTGTTTTCCCTTTGAGTGGCCATAAACAATGTACTAGACAGATAAAACACCAAAACAAGATAGTGAAATTAACTATTTAACGCAAACAGTATATTCGCTCATTGAAACGAGTGTCAACGGTCGAAATAAGGCTGAAAGGGTGATTTTCGGGAGCAATGTACCCTTTCAGAGCGCAATCTACACATTGGCTAATGACTAATAAACTTGGGAAGTGCCCGGGAAGGGATTACACATAATATGTTGACGGATTAGCTGCAGATAATAACTGTTTGACCTAGCTGTCGGGGCTGCCGACTGCTACCGTATTTCGATGCTGTCATACAAACGTAAATACAATGCGTTTTATCAGCATTCGATCTCGGAAAGGGTTCATGTAGCCGCTGAATGCTCTGATCAAGCAATCTCGACTAATGAGTGACACAGTGAATGAAATATTGGTTGACAACACGAAAATATCTGCATTTGTATGTAGATATAGATTGGCAGTATCTGTGATAATGGAGGTAAAATAAACAGGCCTTCCATGCTTTGATTCAATGAGTGCCAAGCCATGCCGTTTTTTTCGAAATCCACGCGCCTAAGGCAGCTGTCTGTGGCCAGGTCGGCTGCGTCTATGCGGGTCACCAAAAGGTCAACCCTACCACGATTACACTCAGCTACGAATGTTTCTTAGACAATAGATTGCCTTCAGAAGTTGCTCTTTACAACATTTCTGTGGTAAAGATCGTTTCTTGAGTCATTTTGGCTGAAATGAATCACGCGCCAATCAGTGGCAACAGTTCAAAGGGCAGAATTTGAGAAAAATTGAACATTAGAACAACGTCATATCATCAGGGTCGTTCTCGTCGTGGCGTGTCCCGAAAAAAATGTGTGTCGTATGCCCTAATCTGATGACAAATCATCGAGCATGGGCGTTATAGATTGGTTGTAGTATGGTCTTTCGTAGGACATTCCCAGGTTGTCTTTTACACTTGTCGATATCTGTATGGTTGTTGTTGAATTTTGATGAGCCCTTTTTTCGTTTTCTTTCATTCATGAAGCTGTTTCCGTCTCTGCCTTGAATGCTGAACACGTACGGGTGTGTCGCGGTATTCAGGCAATCGCCATCACAAAGACCGTCAGTGGAACGTACCATTTATGTACAGGAGACGGCCAGTCCGAAAGATTTTGAAAATAGTATGGAACGTATCCACTGCTCCGGGTGCTTTTTTCAAATACGCAAAAAAAGTCTCAAATAAAATATTAGGTACATTGCAAAAGCATCAACGTTATATACAAAGTTTGCCGTCTAGTCGGACTTTGATTTTGCTTGAAATTTTAGCCTTTAGATTCTGATCAAAAGTACTATCTGAGGATCATTGAAATGAACAAACCTCGTGGGCGATCTCTGAAAAGTGAACCTGAACGTCACTTTGTATCAGTTTTATTTGATAATAGCTACAGGTCCTGCCGTTACTCATGCTGAAGATTGTAACATGATATATGCTGCCATTTTTTCAGTACTAACCTGAAATTGAATCGTTAAAAATATCACGTCTCGCACCCTCTTTTGTTGTCGCTAGTAATTATATAAAATGTCATCTTTTTGGAGCGGCCACCCCTATAGCAAAAACGGTACGATCCACCTTTCTGCGCCTGATGGCTACCCTAACAAGATGATCTTAACATAAGCAGTGGACAGTAGTTGTCAATGGGATTTTCAAGGCGATATCGTCCAAGAACATGCGATAATATTGCGGCGCTACCTTTTAGCTTAATCCATTGTCAATCAAGACTTAACGGTAGTCTCAAGACGCAAAAAAGTGCATCTTTTAAAGTTTTAGCTCAAAAATTCAGCAAACAACAGAAACTTGCAGACTCAGATATTCTTCACCAAAGAAGATCAATATTATAGGAATACTTTTTTCAGGGAAAAAACAAATTTTCGTGTTTTTGACATACAGTAAACCTGATCGAAGTTGAAGGCTTGCTTAAGTCTCCAGGTCCTTTTTTCAAAGCCGTGGAAACGCAGCTGTCTGTGGCTGCGTCTATGTTGGTCACCCCCGCCACGATTACACTCAACTACGAGTGCTTCTTAGACAATAGTTTGCCTTCATAAATCGCCCTTTTCAACATTTTTGTGGTACATACCGGTTTTGGAGTCATCGTGCCTGAAATGAACAAAAGGCCAGGCAACAAAGTCAAAGGAGAGAATTTGACAAAAATTGAACATAAAAATATCAAAGTCATGTCAATAGGACCTTGGTCGTCGAGGGGTGTCACAAAAATTGTATGCCATATGCCCTCATCGGACGACAATCATCGAGCACGGGCGTTAAAGATTGCTTGTAGTATGGTCCTCTGTCTAGCATTTGCAGGCTGTCCTGTTGCACTTGTCGACGTGAGCGTGGTTGGTGTGAACTTTCGTTGACCTCTTTTTCGTATTTTCCTTTCACGATGATGTTCCCTTTCTGCATTTAATGCTGAACACGTACGTGTATGTCGCGGTATTCAGGTATTCGCTATCACAAAGGCCTCCAGTGGAACCTACCATTTATGTGTACGGGATAGTCTGTCAAAAAGATTTTGAAAATAGTACGGAACGTATCCATTGCTCTGGGTGCTTTTTCGAATGCGCAAAAAATGTCTCAAATACAATATTTTGTATGTGGCAAAAGCAGCCACAAATACACGGCTCGTCTAACTTTGATTTTGCTTGCAATTTTAGCCTTTAGATTCTGATTCAAACTACTGTCTGAGAATCATTGAAATGAACAAACCTCGTGGGCGATCTCTGAAAAGTAAACTTGGCCGTCGATTTGTATCAGTGTTTATTTGCTAATAACTCCAGGTCCTGCCGTTACGCATGCTGAAGATTGTAGCACGATATATGCTGCCATTTTTTTCGTACTAACTTGAAACTGAATCGTCAAAAATATCACGTCTCGCCCCCTCTTTTGGTGTCGCTAATAATTATAAAATGTCATCTTTTTGAAGCGGCCACCCCTATAGCAAAAACGGTACGATCCACCTTTCTGCGCCTGATGGCTACCCTAACACGATGATCTTGATATACGCGGTGGACAGTAGTTGTCAATGGGATTTTCAAGCCGATATCGTCCAAGAACATGCGACAATATTGCGGCGCTACCTTTTAGCTTAATCCATTGTCAATCAAGATTTAACGGTAGTCTCAAGACGCAAAAATGCGCATCTGTCCTCCTTTTAAAGTTTTAGCTCAAAATTTCAACCAACAACAGAAACTTGCAGACTCAGATATTCTTCACCAATGAAGATCAATATTATAGGAATACTTTTTTCAGGGAAAAAAACCCAAATTTTGACATACAATAACCTGATCAAAGTGGAAAGCTAGCTTAAGTCTCCAAGTCCCTTCCGGATCCCCTCCCAACATAGCCTTGATATTTTCAAGTCCCCGTTAATTCTCCCGCCCCTCCTCAAGCGGTGCTTGTGAATGCAGCCGTGGAAAGTTCTTCCAGTTTTAAAAGAGTCATTACCATGGTTAAGTATTAAGCCAGACGAATAATTTATTGTGAAGAATATTTTAGTCTTTCATCCACGTGTCGCCAACCGTCCCTTACAAAGATTGTTTGGTCGTTTGACAAACAGTAAACAAGATCTAAGATTTCCAATGAAATGGTTCATACCAAACATGCAAGACTTTTCTTCAATAAAAGCTCTTGATTACAGTTCATTCGACATGTCTGAGATATTTGCCAGGGTTGCCTCTATCGGTCGTTTGAAAATCCTGTTATTGATGTAATCCGACCCTTACTTTTACAAAAGCTTTGGTGGCTTGCATGAAGTCTTGTGGCTCCTTTCCTTTCTTTACAAAGTAAATAAGAACCAATAAACAGTAAAGCATTCTGCAAATAATGTGGGTAAACAGGATCTAAGATTTCTAAGGAAGTGCTTTGAGTTAAACTTTCCAGTATTGGTGGTCATTTGCGTGCGGGTTAATATTTCATTTTCTTTATTAGTGAGAGCGGCAGCATTGTGTCCTTTACAGATCGAACTTCAGTATCAGTATCGGTCAACAGGATCTATGGTTTGTATTGTGTTTTCGTAAAGCTTTCCAGACATTTCTTTCTGATAAAGTGTTTCACGTAAAGTGTGTCAAACGCAGAGGACACCTTTTATCTCCCTGTCGTCGAGCTGAATATCATGAAACAACAGTGTTTTTGTGTGCCAATGAGATCGAAGGCGTCTAGCAAATGGCGGCATGTTCAGCTTTTCCAACTTTTCTTTCTCATTAAGAGCGTCATATTGAACTTCATGAACTCTCCTCCTTCAATAGACGTCATTGACCATCACAGTCGTGTATCTGAACAAAATACACTGTACAACAAGTTTTTTGTGTGCGCAGTGTAGGGGCAAATGTGGACATGTATATCTGATTGAGATATTTAATAAATTGAACAGGAAAGGCGATTGAGGAAGTTGGTTCCACCACGGTTTTTTCCTTTTCCATGACCATAAACGATGTGCTCGAAAGATAAAACACGAAAATAACATAGTGAAATCAACTACTAAACGCAAACAGTATATTCGCTCATTGAAATGACTGTCAACAGTCAAAATTAGGCTATAAAGGGGGATTAATGCCAGGATGCTACAGCATCTCAATGCTGTCTATACAATCGTAAATACGATGTAATTTTATATCGGCATTCGATCTCAGAGAGGGTTCATAGCCGGGGAAGTTTCTTATCAAGCAATCGCGATAGTTAGAGACCGTGCAAACGGAATATTGGTTGACAACGCGAAAATATCGGCATTTGTATGTAGATATAGATTGGCAGTATATGTGATCATGGAGGTAAAATAAACAGGCCTCCGTGCCTTGATTCAGTGAGTGCTATCTCTTGGAACTTCACTCGCCTTGGCTGTAGAAACTGGCTTGTTGTAATCGGCACAATGTGTGGCGTGAAGGTGCAATACGCAACATTGCGTCAACTAATAGAGTTGGAGATTTAGCTTCATACATTGTAACGTAGCACAATTGGGCATGTAAATTAACTTCAAAATGACGCTCTCACGAAAGTCGAATCGCATCTAAAATAGTCACCCAATAATATTTTACGTCTTTTCGGCTTTGACTACGAGTGTGCATTGCTTCCAACTTAGATATCGTATGATCGGATACCGCATCAAAATGTCCCAATCTGTAGCAAACTTGTTTTCCCTCACGCTGTGTTACCTCGGTATACGTAATATTTCGTTGCGACTTTCTGGTAATTAAAGCGATGACCGACACGCTTTCCCAAATATCACTGTAATTTAACATCAGTTTGTCGCAAAGATGATTTTGCAACAAAGTGCGACATTTCACCGGTTTTTTTCACATGCGTATAAGTTTGAAGTTTGAAATGATATCACAGACGTCATGGCTGATATTGTTATTCTATAATGTACAATGATAATGATATATTTCGTTTAAAGCGATAGAATTTGCTTTGTAAAGGGTTCTCTTGAAAGGTAACTGAAAGGTGCACAACGCAGGGCAGACCAGGGATGGTTCACTTTAAAAACGGAGACCATAAAGCACAGATCGTCCTAAATTTAATTCCATAAACTTCATTTCTATTCATAATTTCAACTTATTTCACATTAACACTACATCACACATTTTTCTGTCAAGTTGAAATGTAACTTTGTTGTTATAGTGTGCTACATAGAAACAAACGCGATGGACTGCCAAACTGCTGACCCTTTATTTCACAATTTTAATAAACTCCGTTTTGGCGCCGTGACACAATGCAAAATTATGTTGCGGCCCCGGCGCGATTTTGCGTATTGCGCCTCAGACTGCTCCAATTACTCAAGGCGGGCAAACGAAGCTGTCTGTGGCAGAGTCTGCTGCGTCTATGCTGGTCACCTCCACCACGATTACACTCAACTACGAGTACTTCTTAAACAATAGTTTGCCTTCACAAGTCTCTCTCTAGAACATTTCTGTAGTGCAGATCGTTTCTAGAGTCATTTTGGCTGAATTGAACAAGCTCCAGTCAACAAAGTCAAAGGAGAAAATTTGAGAATAATTGAACATAAAAACAACAACGTCATATTGATAGGGCCGTAGTCGTCGAGGGGTGTCATAAGATATTGTATGTCATATGCCCTCATCGGACGACAATCATCGAGCATGGGCGTTAAAGATTGCATGCAGTATGGTCCTCTGTCTGACATTCGCAGGCTGTCTTGTTGCACTTGTCGACATCAGCGTGGTTGGTGTGAACTTTCGATGACCCCCCTTTTTCGCTTTCTTTCACTCGTGATGCTGTTTCCGTCTCTGCCTTGAATGCTGAACACGTACGGGTGTGTCGCAGTATTCGCTATCACTTGACGCCTTCAGTGGAACGTACCATTTATGTGTACGGGACGGCCTGTCGGAAAGATTTTGAAAAGAGTACGGAACGTATCCACTGCTCCGGATGCTTTTCCAAATGCGCATTTCTCAAATACAATATTTCGTATATAGGAAAAGCAACTACAAATACGCGGCTCGCCGATACGACTCGTCTGACTTGAATTTTGCGTGGCTTTACATTTTGATCAAAACTTCTGTCTGAAGGTCATTGAAATGAACATAACTCATCAGCGATCTCTGAAAGCGAACTTGACCGCAACTTTCCATCAGTTTTATTTGATAATAACTACAGGTCCTATTCATGATGTAGACTGTAGCACGATATATGGTGATATTTTTGTTCCGTACTATCCCTAAACTGAATCGTCAAAAATATCACACAAGTCTGGCCCTGTCCTCTTGTTTCGCCAATACTTATAAAATACCATCTTTGGGAGCGACCACCCCTATAGAAAAAAACGGTACGATCCACCTTTCTACGTCTGATCGCTACCCACACACGATGATCTTGACATACTGTTGCCAATGGTATTTTCAAACGGATATCGTCTGTCTAAACAGCGATACTGTGACACAACCTCTTAGGGGAGAACCATTTGATTTCTGGGGGGATGGAGGATCTGGGGGAAAAAAATTGTCGGCAGGTAAAGGACAGAAAAAAAAATTGATCCAACAATGGCTTGAGAAAAAAAAATTGTTCCAACAGACAGGAGAGAAAAAAAAATTGTCGCCATGTGCTAAAATCACCAAGTTTGGGACTGATTTTAAAAAAAAACGCTGGAGGGCGGCCGCCTACGGCGGCACTAATATTTTCAATATTTTAGAGTGAATTCTGATGTAAAAAATCTGGCATATAAATAAACTTCAATACTACACAATGTTCAAAGTTTCATTGTGATGACAGTGTTTTAAATATGCAATGAAGCATTGACACAGTCAGTATTAAAATGGGAACCATTGGACTTGCTGTGATCTGTATCTACTGAAAATTTAAAACAAACGACACGATTCAATGAACTACTTTTAAAAGCAATATATTATTCTCAAAATGTATGTCTTTCCTTGCAATGAAAATACAATAACAAATAATGAAATACAAACACAACTTTTGTAAAACATGACTTCTTTCCTGAGAAGTTGACAGTACTGATTTTATATAAAACACAGCTATAGTACTGACTTTCACAACTGTATGATCACTACACTTCTATACTAGTCACTATCAGCCTGGTTTAACCAGACGGCTGATCTGTTCAGTGGATGGAACAGATCAGCCGTCTGGTTTAACCAGGCTACTATTACTCCACTGGAGACTATGGCAGTGGCTTCATGGATGACAGTAGGCAGAGCCCATATCTTTTTGGTTTGGTACATGCAGGTACCTGCTGAGCGCCTGTAAGAAAGGAAAATTGAAAGAAAGGAAAATTGTTATTTTTATTAAAAATTGTCTGCAGTAGTTTTGTGTTTGATTAAAAGGTTTCTCAATTTGGAAAGGGACAAAAGCGTTAATATTGCTGATTTTTATATGCATTTTTATATTACTCCAACATAAACAAAGTCATCACACAAAATAATCTACTGATATGACTACCTTTGTCTCCCCTTTCTTGTCTGTTGAATAAAGTGACAATGTCAGTTGAGTGGATGTCCTGTGCCATCTCTCTTCGGCACTTTGCCTTGACATGTGGATTGGTATTGAGTGATGCTGATATCGCAGCTCTTTTCTTCTTCTTTCTTTTTTCGTTAGCAGCTCTGCTGTTATTGGCTGCTGCCTGCTGGCTAGCTCCGTACAGTTCTTTGTATTTCTCATGCACAGCTGATATGGTGGCCATTTGCTCATTTACCATTTGCACAACTGCCTTGACCTGCTACACAGCTTGAGTACAGCTGGTCAAGTTTGTCAGTCTGGTTGGATACTTCTTTCATATCGCTATACAGTTGCTGGTGTTTTTCCTGATTGAATGCAGATAGCTTGTCTCCCTCTTTTAATTGCATTAGGTGAGTGTACTTGGATTGTATGGTCTTCATCTGGTAGTGGATGTTTTGTTACTACTATGATGGCTTGAAGGAAAGCAACTCAGAGGGATCAGGGATACAGCACTCACAAGATCAGTCAGCTCCAAATGGATTTTTTACTAGTATTTTGTTGTACATAAAATTTTAATAGCAGAACCATGAACACAACAAGTTATTAAAACATCTGGTTGTGAACCAAAAGCGTGTATGTATAGCATATTGTATTAAAAATTGGCAAGCGAGAAAAAAAATTTGCTTTGCCACTGCATACAGAAAAAATAATTTGATGCAGGACTGACAATAGAAAAAAAAATTTGCTGTCACAGTCATGGGAAAAAAAATTGTTGCCCCACCCATTTCCTCCATCCCCCCCCCCAATAAATCAAATGGCTCACCCCTTACCTGAATTTCTTGTCAATCGAGACTTAACGGTAGACTCAAGATGTAAAAGTGTGCGTCTGGTCCTCGTTTAAAGTTTTATCACAAAAATTCAGCTGGCAACAGAAACTTGCATACACAGATATTCTTCACATATGAAGATCAATATTATAGGAATACTTTTTCCGGGAAAAAAACATATTTTCGTGTTTTTGACATGCAATAAACCCGCTCAAAGTGGAAAGCTAGCTTAAGTCTCCAAGTCCGTTTTTCAAAGCCGTGGAAACGCAGCTGTCTGTGGCAGAGTCGGCTGCGTCTATGCTGGTCACCTCCACCACGATTACACTCCACTTTTAGACAATAGTTTGCCTTCATAAATCGCTCTTTTCAACATTTCTGTGGTGCATATCGGTTTTTGAGTCATTGTGGCTGAAATGAACAAAAGGCCAGGCAACAAAGTCAAAGGAGAGAATTTGACAAAAATTGAACATAAAAACAACAGCGTCATATTAATAGGACCGTAGTCGTCGAGGGGTGTCCCAAGAAATTGTATGTCATATGCCCTCACGATCACGGACGACGATCATCGAGCATGGATGTTATAGATTGGCTGTAGTATAGTCCCCTGTCTGACAATTGCAGACTGTCCTGTTGCACTTGTCGACATCAGTGTGGTTGTTGTCGACTTTCGATGACCCCCTTTTTCGTTTTTTCCTTTCACGATGCCGTTTCCCTTTCTGCTTTTAATCCTGAACACGTACGGGTATGTCGCGGTATTCAGGTATTCGCTATCACAAAGGCCTCCAGTGGAACCTACCATTTATGTGTACGGGACGGTCTGTCAAAAAGATTTTGAAAATAGTACGGAACGTATCCATAGCTCCGGGTGCTTTTCAAATGCGCAAAAAAAAATTCAAATACAATATTTGGTATGTGGCAAAAACAACCACAAATACACGGCTCGCTGACACGACTCGTGTGACTTGGATTTTGCTTGCAATTGTAGCCTTTATATTCTGATACAAACTACAGTCTGAGGATCATTGAAATGAAAACAAAACTCATGGGCGATCTCTGAAAAGTGAACATGACCGTCACTTTTTGTCATTGTTTATTTGATAATAACTACAGGTCATATTCATGCTGTAGACTGTAACACGATATATGCTGCTATTTTTGTTCCGTACTAACCGGAAACTGAATAGCAAAAATATCATATAAGTCTGGCCTCTTCCTCTGTTGTGGCTAATACTTATAAAATGTGATCTTGTCGGAGCGGCCACCCCTTAAGGAAAAACGGTACGATCCACCTTTCTGCGCCTGAGCGCTACTCTCACATGATGATCTTGGCCTACGTAGCGGACAGTAGTTGTCAATGAGACTTTGAAGCGGATATCGTCCAAGTGCAGTCCCTCTAAAGTTTTATCACAAAATTTCAGCCAGTAATAGAAACTTGCAGACACAGTTACTCTTCACATATGAAGATCAATATTATTTGAATACTTTTCAGGGGCCAGAAAACAAACAAATTGTCGTGTTTTTGACATACAATAACCCGATCAAAATGGAAAGCTAGATTTAGTCTCCAAGTCCCACCAGGTGCCCCTCCGAATATACTCTTACTATTTCAAGTCCCTGTCAATTCTCTTGCCCCTCAAGTAGTGCTTGTGAATGCAGCCTGGGAAATTTCTTCCAGTATTAAATAGAGACATAATTTTACCATGGTTAAGTACTGAGCTAGAAGAAAAAAATCTAAGATGAAGAATATTCTGGTCTTGCATCCACGTGTCGCGATATTATACCATCACTCATAAAAGTGTTTTTGTCGCTTTGACAAGAAGTAAACAGGATCTAAGATTTCTATTGAAATGCTTGATACTTAACACGCCAGACTTTTCTTCAATAGCAGCTCTTGATTAGTTCATTCGACCTGTCTGAGATATTTATGTTGCCAGGGTTGCCTTTGCCGCTCGTTTGAAAATCGTGGTGTTGGTGTAATCCAACCCTAACTTTTACAAAAGCTTTGGTAGCTTTGGTAAAGTTTCATGGTCCTTTTTCTTTCTTTACAAGGACGCTGGATTGCAAAGTAGATTAAACAAACAAGTAAAATATTCTGCAATTAATGTGGGTAAACAGGATCTAAGATTTTATAAGAAATTGCTACGAGTTAAACTTTTTATTATTGGTGGTCATTTACGTGAAGTTTAATATTTCATTTCCTTTATTGGTGAGAGCGGCAGCATTGTACAGTAGACATTTATATATCGAACTTAGGTGTCAGTGTCGATCAACAGTCTCTATGGCTTGTTGTGCCCATGTTAAAATTTCCATACGTTTCTTCCTTACAAAATGTTTCACGTTACGCTTTTCAAAATTCTTCGTCAGAGGACGCCTTTTGCTCTCCCTGTTGTCGAGCTGAGCACAACGAAAACAGCTAGCGTTTTTGTGGCCCAACGAGATCAAAGGCTTCTTGCATTGGGAGGCATGTTCAGCTTTTCCAACTTTTCGTTCTTATGAAGTGCTTCATATTAAACTTCCCAAACTCATCTTCAATAGACGTCATTTACCATCACAGTCGTGTATCTTAACAAAATACAAAAACAAGCTTTTTTTGAGTGGATAGTAAACGGGCAAATGTAGGCATGTATATCCGATTGAGATATTTCAATAAATACAATAGGAAATCAAATTTTAGAAAACGTCAACATATTTTTAAATGAAAATCGCGCTTTGTTATTTGTCAGTTTAAAGTAGGCATTATATAAAGCCAGGTTATGACAAAATGCTGTGTACTTTAGTAGAGAGATAAACACATCTAGTGCAATCACACAAATATTGCTTTTATATGCACGTGTCCCCGACATAATACCGTCATTTAGGTTGTTGAAGAGGGTCACTGGCAATTGTGACATGTACTTGTCTATTACGCTGAAAGAGGTTGGTGTTTTGATTTTGTTCAGCACGGAACCGGACTTTTGAGCTACGAATTTTATCTCCTGAAGACGAATCTGAAAGATTAACAGGAAACACAATATGTTAGACCTTTTATTTTGCTTGCATACTGGTAAGGCTTAAGTCGTAGTCAAGCCATTGATCAGTGGAAATTTACCGCATCCCTGGTGGCCAACTGTTACCACCAAGTGTTGGTGAACACCAGATTTTCTTACCCGGTAACGATGAGACTGACAACATTGTTTAGAGTAGAAGTGTCTCACCCTTGTCACATATTTCTTGTCCCTAGTGTGTGCACTTCAAAGAGGGGGTGCGCCAGAAGATTGAGTATTCAAGCCTAGGCCTAATTCAACAAGAGCGGCGTGCCACGTGCGTTTTTTACAGTTTGAATCAAAGTTTATCAACAGATTTGTCTCATAGTGCCGTCTATTTACGCAGCGATAACCCAACTCTAAAAGTTTGATGAAAAAGAAAAATCAGACATGCCTTTACAGACAACCTATTCGACAAATATATGTAAAAGTCTGAACTTCCATTCACCAGTTTAACTATTTTGGATTCAATTAATTGGTTAGGATTCTTCCTTTTGAATGACAATAAACAATGTACTCGACAGATAAAACACCAAAACAAGATAGTGAAATCAACTATTCAACTAAAACGGTATATTCACTCATTGAAATGAGTGTCAACGGTCGAAATAAGGCTAAAAAGGGTGATTTTCTGGAGCGATGTTCCCTCACAGAGCATAATCTACACAGTGGCTGATGACTAAACAAGCTTGGGGAGTGCCCGGGACGGGAATATACATAATATGTTGGCGGATTAGCTGAATGTATTGACTGTTGGACATAGATGCCGGGATGCTACGGCATCACAATGTCTATACAAACGTAAATGCAATGTAATTTTATGTCAGCATTCGTTCTCAGAAAGGGTGCATAGCTGCGGAAGTTTCCGATCAAGCGATCCCGATAATTAGAGACATTGCGAACGGAATATTGGTTGACCACGCGAAAATTTCTGCAATTGTATGTGGATATAAATGGGCAGTATCTGTGATCATGGAGGTAAAATAAACAGGCCTCTATGCCTTGATTCGCAATCTGTGGCGCAAAGGCACCATACGCAACATTGCGCCAGCGGAATCTAGAGATTTCGCTTCATACATTGTAACGTAGCACAATGGGGCATGCACATCAACTTTGAAATGACGCTGTCACGATAGTAAAATCGCATCTTGGTGTGAAAAACTAAAATTATCAACAAATAATATTTCATTTTATCTTTTCGGCTTTGACTATGAGTGTGCATTGCTTCCGACTTAGAGATCATATGATAGGATAACGTATCAACATGTCCCTATTTGTAGCTAATTTGTCTACCAACACGCTGTTACACTTCGTTGCGACTTTCTGGTAATGAAAGCGATGACCGACACCCTTTCCCAAATATCACTATGATTTACTATCAGTTTGTCGCAAAGATGATTTTGCAGCAAAGTGCGACATTTTACCGTAATGCGTATAAGTTTGAAGTTTGAAATTAATCCACAGACGTCATGCCTGATATTTTTATTCTATAATGTTGATCTCCACTTGAAAATCCCATCGACAACTACTGTCCCCTGTGTATGCCAAGATCATCGATGGAGGGTAGCGATCAGGTGTGGCAAGGTAGATCGTGCCGTTTTTTCTATAGGGGTGGCCGCTCCCAAAAGATGGCATTTTGTAAGTATTGGCGACACAATAGGGCGCGACAAGACTTGTGATAGTTTTGACGATTCAATTTCCGGTTAGTACGGAACACAAATATCAGCATATATCGTGTTACAATCTTCAGCAT
>LD352166.1:168703-211989 GCA_001465055.1 Ptychodera flava | reverse complement strand
ATGCTGAAGATTGTAACACGATATATGCTGATATTTGTGTTCCGTACTAACCGGAAATTGAATCGTCAAAACTATCACAAGTCTTGTCGCGCCCTATTGTGTCGCCGATACTTACAAAATGCCATCTTTTGGGAGCGGCCACCCCTATAGAAAAAACGGCACGATCTACCTTGCCACACCTGATCGCTACCCTCCAACGATGATCTTGGCATACACAGGGGACAGTAGTTGTCGATGGGATTTTCAAGTGGAGATCGGCCAAGTACATAAGATAATACTCTGACACTACCTCTTAGCTTAATCCCTTGTCATTCAAGACATAACGGTAGTCTCAAGACGCAAAAATGTGCGTGTGTCCCTCTTTTTAAGTTTTATCACAAAATTTAACCAAGCAACAGTAACTTGCAGATAAAGGTCAATATCATAGGAATACTTTTAAGGGAAAATACAAACGTTGTTATATTTGACATACAATAACCCAATCAAAGTTGAAAGCTAGCTTAAGTCTCCAAATCCCTTCAGGTGCCCCTCCAAGCATACTCTTAATATTTTCAATTCCCCGTCAATTTTCCCGCCCCTCTCAAGAGGTACTTGTGAATGCAGCCTGGGAAAGTGCTTCCAGTTTTAAAAAGAGACATAATTTTACCATAGTTCAGTACTAATCCAGACGAAATAAATCTATGGTGATTAATAAGCTGGTCTTGCATCCACGTATCGCGACATTACACCATCACTCACAAAGTGTTTTTTTTTGTCGTTGGACAGGATCTACGATTTCGAATGAAATTTTGATACTTAACATGCTAGACTTTTCTTCAATAGAAGTTCTTGATTACAGTTCATTCGACCTGTCTGAGATATTTTTGTTGCCAGGGTTGTCTCAACCGCTTGTTTGAAAATCCTGTTATAAGTGTAATCCAACCCTCACTTCTACAAAAGCTTTGGTAGCTTTCTTAAAGTTTTATGTTCCTCTTCATTTCTTTACAAGGGCGTTGGATTGCAAAGTAGAATCAACAAAGTAGTAAAAAATTCTGCAATTAATGTGAGTAAACAGGACCCAAGATTTCAAAGACAATGCTTCAAGTTAAACTTTCCAGTAGTGGTGGTCATTTGCGTGAAGTTTAATATTTCATTTCCTTTATTAGTGAGAGCGGCAGCATTGTGATCTTGCAGATCGAACTTCAGTATCAGTATCGGTCAACAGGATCTATGGTTTGTATTGTGTTCATGCTAAACTTTCCAGATATTTCTTTCTTACGAAGTGTTTCACGTTAAGCGTTTCAAACTCTTCGTCGGGGGACGTCTTTTACTCTCTGTATCGTCGAAATGGTTCGTATAAGTATCACAAGCTGTGTAATGAAACTATTCAACGGTATTATGTGAAACAACGTTTTATAGACGAGCGACTGCGATCTTAGTATAGCATTCTCATGCTTCTTGGGTGTATTGCGTAAATAAAAAAAATTGCAACGGACGATTCTATTGGCTACTGCAACTGATGGCTCCAATGTTGTGACCTTCACATCCACCAACCAAAACGTGCGTACTACACACGTTTGCCCTCATCAGCTAAATTCAAAATGGCCGACACACTAAGGAGGAAGCGATCGCAAGGTCAAACTTTGCGGTACGATCTCTGGTTTTTAAAGCGCGCCAGGGAACAAGAGAAGGACAATTACGGGGATTTAAACTGTTTTCGAAGGCAATGGCTTGATTTTTTTCTCACGGAAAACGTCCCGCTTGATTACAGCTCAATTTTTTGTAGGCTGACGTGCGTTGCACTGCCATAGGCGTCAATGTGTATGTACATAACCAGCTGGATGTACTGCTTTTCGGGCTATCCACGCCAATAAGAACTTTGCCCTGATTATTTTAAAATACGAGCAGACCTCTGAACTCACTTCAAAAACGACGTCAGATTAAATCCATATGTGAGTTTCTCAACAGAATGTACACATTTTTATATCCCATATCAAGGTTCTTACTTTTTTCACCCATATAGTGACAATTATCATTTTTTCCTCTCTAGTGGAATTAACGTTCTTCATTTACCGATTTCATACCATACATCAGGTTTCTTAATTTAAAAGCATAGTACAATCATGAAAAGTCACTCGTTTTCTTTTTTTTTTTTTGAAATATCACAGTGCATCACCCACAATGGCATCAACAGGGAGACTTTTCCCCTTTACCAGAAAATTTATGGGGGTGTCATCAGTACACGCGTTCTCTTGTATTTCTAAGGTGTGACTGTCACCATGTCATGGGGGTGCTCCCCTGGACAAATTACTTAGGTTGCCAGCATGTTAACAAAGAGTGAATATCCACAACCCCCGGCGTCCAGATGAAACACTATATAATATCATCTACAATATCAACTTTGAATTATTACTAATAATGCATTATTATAGTTTACCACCTTAAAACATAGAGGTGCTTAACATACCGATTTTCATACTATACATCAAGGTACATATTCGTTTCCTTACTCAGCATTATTGTCAAATTATTCCTAGATTCTAGTTTTCTTTGTTCAAAATGTAGTCAATATTACCACATTTTATAGTCTTGAATTATGGGTTATTATATTTATCCTCCCAGGAAAATAGCATCCATGATATAAACACAAATTGTCGTGGAACACTACTGACAATAATCCTGAAAATACTAGAATTTCGAGTAACAGTGAGCTGTAAAAAGTGATTTTAGTTGATTTTCCGGGGCATCCAGCCTTCGGCCGGGAGGGGACACCCCCTCCCTGACCCTTCCCCCGACGCGCAGCCATAACAGCTGCTACGTAGCTCCAAGCCGCCTACTTTTTCATTTTGGCCCCCTACTTCAAAACTTAGTGAAACCCCTGAATGACCGTCGTCTGGCTTAATAAAATTACGAACACCCAGTACTGTGCGTGCCTTATGCACATGCAAATGTAGGCCTGTATATCGAAATGGCATATTAAAATAGAAACAATTACATTAAACTCAAAGTGATAAAACTCCATTTACTTTGCGTACTGAAAAGTCGTGCAAAACTCTTATTTTGTGAATTGTCTTAGCTGTTATTTTAAATAAGATATCGATGACAGAATTTGACAACAGCTTGAGTACTTGACTTTTAATGCACATGTACAAGCATAATACTGTCATTTAAAACGTCTTGAGTCATTCAAAGAGCGGTAAACAGGGTCTAAAAGTTTCTATCGAGGTGTTTCATACTAAACACTCTAGGCTTTTCTTCAATAGAAGCCCTAAATCACCGATCGTTTGACCTCACATACATATTTGTCACGGTGATACTGGAGTTGACTGTGTCGCGCGCCTTTGAATACTCGGGCGGGTTTAAGCCGTTATTATTCTTTGCAATAGTGGGGTATTTTATGTGAAGTTTCACGTTTCGTTTCCTTCTTTGTAAGGGCGGCAGCATTGTAGAGAAGAGTCAATTTACAGCTCAAATGTTCAGTCTTTAGCTTAGGGCATAAAGAGCTATGGTTTGTGAGTGCTTAAGTTCGAACTTCCAAGTGAAAGGAAAACCGGATCTAAGATTTCCAACGAAGAACTTCATACTAAAACACTTCAGACATATCTTGAAAAGACGCAGTAGATAGCCAATCGTTTGATGTACAAGTGGGCATACACCACGAGTTGAAAATACCCGGGTTTGTTTAATATGATACCCATCCTAACAAAGCTTGTGCCTTTTGCTTTAAATTACACTTTAGATTTCCTTTCCTTTCTTTTTAAGGGCGGCAAAATTGTACAGAAGAATCAATTTACAGGTCACACGTTCGGTAATTAGTGTAGGTAAATATGTTCTAAGGTCTCTTAAAAAGTGCAACATGTCCATTTAAATCTATCCGAGCTCTTCGTTATTTGAAACCATTCACAAGAACTGTCGTCTAAAATCCCAAACAACAAATATTTGCTAGGCCGCATTAAACCACCTGTTGATTTGAGGGATTGATAGGAGACTTAAAATGTCAAAGGTATGCGCTTGAAAGGGTTTGGGGACTTAAAGGGAGGCACTTAAAACAAAACTGTCTCTGATTCATATGAAATATGTGTTGGGCTGTCAATTTTAAGGTATAAAGTTTTGCTAATTTTTGGGTGGTTGTGTTTTGTGTATCCACTGCAGATTCTTGTCCTACTCCCTGAAGCGTGATGAAAAGTCCAGCACAGCCATATGTATACAGTTAGCATTGTTACTGTTAATGATTGAATTCGAATCCGAACGAGAATTCATTTGCCATCAATATAAGTGATAACGGTCTTAACACTTGCATATACAGAATATTTGCCGAACAAAAGTTTTTTTATTCTAGCATGAACAAAACACAGAACAAATATACTTGATAGGCTAAAAGGTACACCTAATGTCCCTTTATACAAATATGTTAATTGTGCCCTGTTTTTATGAAAGGGTGTGGAAGACATTAGCAAATGTTAGGGCACCATATTTCAGTGAGACCAACAATATGCAGGTATCAGTCGTTGATAATGATTCGAAATGAAAACGTAAGAAATTCAAATACTTTTATTGAATTTGAATTGAATTTTCTGTTATTGAAGTAACCCATGGATACGTTAGCTATTTTACTAACAATGATAGCGGAAGTAATTTGCTTAATGCAAACACTATAATCTTTGCAGTATTTTGAGGTTTTTTTATTTTCCCAGTACATATATTATTTTGAAAATTACAATTAGCACTATTTTAGCAATATGCACTGATGCTTTAAGATTCACGAGATGTTTCATGCAATTATATGATCTGTCAGTCAGTCTGTCTGCCTGTAGGGAGTATATATGTTTACGTTTCCCTCCCTTTGCCTCTTTCTCTTTTTCCCACTATCCATATTCCTCTACAGTGAGTAATCACCCAAATCAAATCACTTGTTATGGACGTAAACAGCACCGGAACAGTACCGCAATGTTATTTTTGTGACCACTTTTAAAGCTGCGATGCTATACAGAAGGCCAGCAGTTGACCAAGCTTCTTATCATGTGCTAATCCCTCTAAATCGTTGAAACAAATTTTAATTTTCATCACCAATACTCTGAGTAAGGGAGGACAGACGCGCTCTACACCTAATTTGAGTATATATTGCCTAATCAGGTTGCGGTACATGTCTACTCGCATTGTACTTCGATACTTAATTTTAATTGTCCAGATTAGGCTAGCTATTGATGATATAGTGTGCAAGGTAATTTTGCAATACTTGTTGCAGGTTAGGGCATTACTTTCAACTTTAACCGAGTGGTATGCACGATAACTAGAGTATTTCATGACATAAACAACACTAAATTCAGTGACCTTTCGACACTGTCCGGATGAATATGCAACATGTACCTATACATCATGTCATTTTTTCACTCTTTACGATACAGCTCTTTTTCAACAACAGTTGGGCAAGTACAGGCACGTCACGAGGCATAGTTTAATTCTGTGCAGTGGTACAGTACTTCAGGGCAGCCTTGCATAGTAAATGTAAAGACACGGCCATGATCTCAATTTCTCACAGTTTATAATGCTAAAGATCTAAGTCTTTCAAGAAAACATTGGCGAATTATTTTAATTGATAAGTATGTCATAAAATATGGGGTGCTTCAGAATTCTAGGACAATGTTTTTGAAATTTATTCCAAGAGCAATGGAGGACCTGATTTGCCACTGTATAGAATACTTGAAATCAATGCTCCTTTTCAGTAGGTAGTCTATGTCACTCCTAACCCCTAGACACACTTGTTTCTCTTTCCTTTTACATTTGACACATGGCGTTGTCCTTATATCCTTATATCAACATCAGCCTATTTTATTAGATTGTTATTACGTTTATTTAGTTGTTTCGTCCAACAACTTAGCTGGTTATTGAGCCACCCTTTTTAAGGGTGCCGATTTTGCTGGCATGTTTTGACGGCGATATCTTAACCAGGTGAGTGGGTGCGGTACGTTGTGAGTTCGGATTCAATCGAACAATCTAGTGAATGTTATTGCCTGGGTTGATAGCTCTGCTGATGGGCAGAATTGTCCCCGAGGCTGTCTTTCGCCCAGTAAAGCGATGTATTCATCGCTCTCAGACTGATAAAGTTTGTGTGTGATTTGTGATAGTGAGTATGGGAGTGCGAGTGCTTCATGATCTCTACAGGAGGAGGGGTCGCAGTCAGAGTAAATTTATCAACTTGTCTCGGTTAGTAAACCACAGTTTGGGGGATTTGGTCGAGCGGTTTGGACTCTGCTGTTTGTTATATGACTAGACAGCGTACGTGGTGAGTTACAATTCGATTGAAAAAATTACTAAATGTTCTATGATCTCCCTTTCCTTAAACTTCATTGTCCATCTTTTTTTCTTTTTCCATCTCTGTTTTTCACTCACTTTATTTATATTTTATGTTTTTGTGATATTATTTCCGCTTCCGCTACTCCTCACTAAGCCAGCCTCTTAAGACTGAACGCGTCTCGGGGACAGATAATTGGGATTCCAAAGCTTATCAATTCTTTTCTGATCTACTACTTGTTGGGAACTCATTGTATTGCTGTTGGTGTCACAGTTTTCCAAAAATCGAAAATGTTATTTTTTTCTCATAGCGTTAACACAGGGATGGCGGCGATTTTGAAATTAAATGTCTGTAAATCTTGGGTAATCTGTTTACATGTACCAAATTTGAAAGATGATCCCAGAGTTTTATTCTTGATTTTTAAAGAGAATGGTTGAAGCAAAAGTTCAAGTCTTTCACTTTCGAGGCACATGCCGCCTTAATTTTCTGGCTGGCTGGCTGGTTGGCTGCTGGCTGTTCGTCAGACTAGTTGACTATCTAATATGTTGGTGTATCCCTCCCTTTGCCTCTTACTCTTTGTCGCCGAATATATATATATATATATATATATATATATATATATATATATGGATATATATATATATATATATTCGTATCACTCTACAATGAACACGATTGGAACTAATTTGGGATAATTGGATTTTCATATTTTCCAAATTTCTCAAAAATGTTAGGTGTCATATAGCTGAATGTTGCAATATTTCAAATTACTTAGAAAAACAAAAGTGTAACTTATAAAGCAAAGTAGATGAGGTTGCATTGGCAGGTGAAATTGACATTACTTCACCATCCATTTATCCCAAATTAGTTCCAATCTTGTTAATTATTAATAACGCAAGTCAAATCACTTGTCAAGAACGAAATAAAACGGAACGTACAAATAGTACAAATGTAGCGAATTTAATAAAAAATAGAATTATTTATACCCGTAATAATTTCATCAAAAATCTAGGAAAATATAAGTTTTACGTAATAGTACTAGGAATTGTTTAAGCGTGTTATTAATGTAATTTTAAGCATGTTGTGCTGTCAAAGTCCAGTAATTGACCAAGCTTGTAACTATTTACAGATCACATTAAATCGATGGAACGGTATTTTAATGTTGTTTGCCACTACTCCGGTGATATGAGTAAGGGAGAACAAACGCGCCTTAATGCTAAGTCGCGCATACGTTGTTTAATTATGTCGCGGTACATATCTACTTCAATAAATTGCTTTATTGTATTTTAAAATTACATTCCTGGTGATATGGTTTGTAAGGTGACTTTGCAATACTTGTTGCAGGTTACGACAGTGATTTGAACTTTAACCGAGTTAAATCCTTGGGTACCAACTGTTTGGTGGAATTACGATGACTTCAAGAGTCTCTCACGACATAAACAACAATAAATTCTCTGACCTTTCGACACTATCCGCACGAGTAAGCATCGTGTCCCTTTACATCATGTCATTTGTTTTTTACTCTATACGGTACAGCTCATTCTGACCTTCTGTTAGACAAGAACAGGCTCATCTCTTTTTAAGGGTCATTGAACAAGTTAAATGATTTACCTGATTGTTTGAGTTGGAGATGCCAATCAGAAATGTTTTTCATGTTCCAAAAGTACTCGCCCAGGGTGGATAAGGCTCATCAATAATGTCCAGCCAAATCCTTAAGAACGATAAGTTATAATGTCACAAACCCGAGGCCACTCAAGGAAAATGCGACTTAAATGTTTGAGTTTGTTAAAAATTAGAGCGGCATAAGTGTGTTTTAATTGTCTGTTTGTCTGTCAGTCAGTCAGTCAATATGTCTTTTTGTCCGGTGTCTTTCTGACTGACTATATGTATGTGTATCCCCGTTTGTCTCTTTTTCGACTATTCGTATTCCTTTATATTGATTAATCATACGAGTCATTTGTTGGAACGTACAAATAGAAAAAAGTGTAGCGAATACCATTGGAGTAAAATTATTAATAATCGTATAAATTTCATAAATAATCGAGGAAAATATCAGTCCTGGTGAACTCCTTGACATATTTTAATTATAACATAAAAGGTCACAAACTGCATTGTTTATATGTTACAGCATTGGGAATTTTCTTTTTGTGGCTACTTTTAAAGGTGTGATGCTATACCGAAGGCAAGTATTTGACCAAGCTTGTAATTAAGAGCAGATCACTCTAAACCGATGAAGCGTATTTTAATTTTTGTTACCTCTACTTCATTGATATAAATAAGGGAGAACCGACGCGTTCTAAACCAAAGTCCCGAAAGACATATTGCCTAATCGAGTCGTAACTCATGTCTTTTCGCCTTGCACTTCAATACATGGCTATAATTTTCCAGATTACACTGTTAGTGATGTAGTGTTTAAGGTGACTTTGCAATACTTGGTGCAGGTAACGGCAGTACTTTCAACTTTAACCGAGTGGTAGCCAAGGCTACCGACTACTTGGTGAAATTACGATCACGACACGTGTTTTTGATGACACAACGACCACTAAATTTTGTGACCTTTCGACACTGTCTGCACGAGTAAGCATCGTGTACGTGTATATCATGTCATTTCATTACTCTTTACGGTACAGCTCATTCTGACCACATGTTTGGCAAGAACAAGCTCATTCTGTTTACCTTTTAGGCAAAAACAGCTCATCTCTTAAGGTTCATTTAACTAGTTAAATGGTTTACCTTACTGTTGGAGTTTCAGATGCCCATCAAAAACGTTTCTCGTGTTCTAAAAGTACTCGCCAAGGGCGGATAATGCTCATCAATAATCTCCTGTGAGATCCTGAACAACGATAAGTTATATTGTCACAAACTTGAGGCCAATTAAGAAAACGCTGACTTAAAGGTTTGAATTTTTAAGGATTGGAGCGCCCTGCAGACACCTGTTGATTGCAATGAATATATAAAAACGCTACAAGAGAATATTTTTTTTGCATCGTCCTGCCATATGTCGAGAAAATGTATTAATAAATAGAAAGAAACGTGCATGATAGTGGTGCAGTATAGTATTCTGTGTCTTCATTTTTCGATTTGTTGAACCTCAAAAAACATTCAATTCTTTACGAGATCAATTAGACATTCACTGTGCATATTTATAGAAGTAAGGGAAAGCTCGTGCCTGTTTAATCATTCGCATAAAATGCATTTTCTTGATTTACGCTTCGTCAGAAAGAGACGACAGTAGTGGCCAGAAAGGAAGTAAAGATTGCGGCAAAATGCAGCCGTAAAACGCAATGTCGACACATATTTGTCATCTTGAATTTTCTCTTATGAATTTACTATAAGCCTTTCTTTATCTTGCTTTCCACATAGAATCACATAACTAATTGATAATTTTGAAAATAAGTTTACAGGTGATTAAACCACACAAAAAATGCAGACAAACAAGGCTTCCTCTCATATTATCAGAATTTGCCATTCATCTGAACGGCCCTGTTCACTCAAATTGACTTAATATTTTAACACGGCCATAACACAGTATATTTTACACAAGATCACTTTTTGCAAATGTTAACTCAATATTCACATCATTTCTTGACCCAAAATTAAAAAGTATATGTAGTTCACCTTTTAGCATGACAAACAGCAAAATTGAAAATTACAATTTGAATTATTTTAGCAACACGCTCTGATGCTCTGACAATGTGTTTCAGGCAATGTTTAACTCTGTTCAATCATGGTACAGTAATTCACGGCAGCCTCGCTCTTTCATAATTTTATAGTTGATGGAAAGACACTGCCATGCTTTGGATTCCTCGAAGTTTAAAGTGCTACAGATCTAAGCCAATGAAATAAAGGCTGAGAAATCGTTCGATTGATAAGTATGTCATAAAATAAAAGGTGCCCCACAAGGCTAAGACGATTATTTGAGATTTATTTAAAGCACAATATTGATGGACCTGACTTGCCACTGTACGCAACACTTAGAACCAGTACCCGTAGTCTTTTTCAATGCTATCATCTAGACACACTTGATTTTCTTCCCTCAAAATTAAACATACCTTGCCCTTATGTCGACATTGGTCTGCTTTTCAATGATGTCCCTTTCTTTATAGTTCTTTGTTTATCTCTTTTCTTGTCCATCTCTCTTCATCGCTCACTCTATTTTTGTTTTGTCATACTATTTCTGCAATTGTGTTTGTCTCTCTCAGTAAGTGTGTGTTTTAATTGTCTGTCTGTCTGTCTGTCTGTCTGTCTGTCTGTCTGTCTGTCTGTCTGTGCGCTATCCGTTTGACCAACTGTCTAGATGTTTGTATATCTCATCTTGTCTCTTTTTCTCCTTCTCCGACTATATTCGTATTCCTTCAAATAGATTAGTCATATGAGTCACTTGTCATGAATGAAACGAATTCGAAAAATGAAGGAAACAAATACAAAATTGTTACAAATTCCATAAAAAATATCGATAATCGTATTAACTTATTAAGACTCGATGAAAATATTATCCCGTGTAAACTCCCTGACACATTTTTATTATGACATAAAAGGTCAAAAACTGTAGTTTTTCAAGGTAACAGTAAAGGGAATTTTCTGTTTGTGACCCCTTAAACAGCCAGTATTTGACCAAGTGTGTAATTATGTGCTGATAACGCTAAACTGATGACGGTTATTTTGATGTTCGTAACTACTACTCCAGTGATGTGATAACGAAAGAATAGACGAGTTTTAAAACACCTTAACCTTATATATTGCCTAATTATAGGTCGAGACACATTTCTTCCCGTCTTGTACCTCAATACATAGCTATAGTAATACAGATTACACTATTAGTGATGTAGTGCGCAAGGTGATTTTGCAATACTTGGTGCGGGTTTCAGCATCACTTTCAACTTTAACTGAGTGGTATCCAAGGTTACCGACTGCTTGGTTTAATTGCGATCAATACAAGATTTTTGATGATATAAACAACACTAAATTATGTGACCTTTCGACACTATACACACGAGTAATCATCATTGACCTATATATCATGTTATTTTGTCGCTCTTTAAGATGCAGCTCACAGTTGGGCAAGTACAGGCTCGTCACTTTTTAAGGTTAATTTAGCAAATTAAATGCGTCACCAATAAACTTTGAGAGGCCCCTCAGAAACGTTTTACATGCTCTTAAAGTACTCTCCCAGGGCGAATAATGCCCATTTATAATCTCCTGTGAGATCCTGAAGAACGATAAGTTATATTGTCACAAACTCGAGGAAGAAGGCGCCTGAAAGTGTGAATGTGTTAAGCATAGGAGCGGCCTACAGACACCTGTTGATTGCAATGAAAATCTAAAGACGCTAGAACAGAATACAGCTACTTCAGAATATATGTCGAGAAAGCGTATCAATGAACAGAAAGTAATCTGCATGATCTTCAACATCAACAAATATTCACATCGTCACGAGATCAAGCAGAAATTGACAGTACATATATTTTGAAAAGTTTTGGGAAGTGGGGCTTGTTTGTTCATTTGAATGAGACATTTTCTTTCACTTAATAATCAAGTACTTATTGCAACAATATGCAGCCTGTAAAACAAATGTGGACCAATATTTGTTATCTTAGATTATATATTATGAACTGACGATCCACTCCGAGTGCTTTCCACAAAGAAACATGCAAAGATTTGCTACTTTTGAAAACAAATCACATTAAAACACGAAATCATCTAATGGAAACATTCTTACATTATTCCGTTTTCAAAATTGCACATTACACAAGAACGGCCAACTGTGCTCAGGGTAATTTAAATTACAATATTGCTGATCCTTGTTGACCGACTTTAACAGAAACCTGAGGCTGTAAACTTTTCACTATTTAACAGCTCGTAACATTGCTTTCGGTGCTCCAACAAAAGCTTGGATGATGTATGATAATGGGTGGTCATATAATTTGGCCTTTCAACATGAACGAAAAACGTTTGTGTTGGAGATTAAAACACGTGTTCAACATTTGCTGCGATGCGTGGTAGAAGTCTCACCGTCATAGATGATGCAGCGTCAAACAGAACGAAAAAACAACAAGACAAACAGAGACACAAAAGTAGCAGACAGACAGATAGAAAGACAGCAAAATAGATGGACACACATACAGACAGACAGACAGACAGACAAACGGGCAGACAGACACAAAAAGGGGTAAAAAAGACAGACTGAGACAGAATTAGATGAAAGATGGTGGACAGCAGGGAAAGGGGACATGCAGAACTAGCAAAGAAAAGAACGGTGTGAGAGAGAAGACAGTTCAGGAGCAAGACAGACAGATAGACCGACAGGCGCATTTATAGAAAACCGCATCGGGTAGGAGGACAGACACAAGTCCGGCACAGAGAGGCAGTGTCTCACGAATTGCATATAGAAAATAGGGAGATTTAACAGACAAAGCTTGAGGAAACAAATAAGACTATCGGATTGGCTCGTGTCAAATAATTGTACAGTTTGTCGTCTTTGTTATTTGATGACACATTTAACTTCTCAAATTAAAAAATCTTAGAAAAGATTAAAGTGTATGTGTTATGTTAGATAATTAAATATTTTGTTGAATGCATCTTGTCAATATCTCAGTCTAAAGGCTGTCACAGAAGACAGTCATCTTTTAATGTCGATAAGGAATGATGTTGGCGCCATGGTCACAATAAGATCAGATATATGAGTACAAGTAAGAGTTTTGTTACTGTGATAAATGTAGGAAATATTTCTGATATATCGTACGTCTTAAGCGCTGTCTCTGTTGTCCGTTGTTAGAAATGTTGATAGACGAAAACAAATTGTTCGTTATTAATTAATAAGATAGAATTTGTAAAATCACAATGTGCCTTGCAGGACTTGGAATTGAACAGCGCTTTCGGAGTGCCCTATATCTTAAATCGACAAACTTTTAGACCGAAAGACGGGCGACACCAGCACTGGTCATATTTATAAGGATGTGTGCCCTTACTAATGGATTAACTGTGGCAAATTTTGCTGTCGAGCGTTTATTTAAGATGACTCGATGTCGTTCTAGATGTTATTTCCATCGAATTTGTACCCTAAACAATATGACAAATTCCCCTCACTATAGCATAAATAGCAGCACGCCTAGTGACTTCTAGAGAAATACATATGCCAGTCAGATGTTAAAAGCATTCTCACTATTTGTCCATCAACCAAAAAGGGCAATGCTAATGTTTGGTATTGTGCTGACGCTTCAGTTAGAGGTTTGTCATTTTGTTTGTGAAATATGGACCTTGATCGTTTGTTAATGATTTCAATGAACTTCAAAGGACATTTTCTCGCTGTGTGTGGAAAGTAGTGACAATCCACAACTTCTAATCTGATGAGTGCAAGGACTGCGGGGAGAAAAGGCTGTGAGTTAATGAATGTTTCACCATTGACATTCGATTACATGTATTAGCTCGAAATTTTAAGACTTAAACTGTTTCTTTAACTTTTCTCGGGGACTCTTCGAACCATTCCCTTTCCAAATAAAAAAAACATCAGCTCGAGCGGGTGAATGTGCATATTTAGAACGAAAGATGCAGATTACCTTCTATTTACCCAAACTCAAAATTCAAAATGGTCGCCATCCCTGTTTATAATACCGGTAGAAGAGTAAAACTTGACATTCGAAAAATTAAGACGGGCAGTATTTCATTTATTCCAAGAACCTAAAACGATTACTTACAAGTGGTAGACAAGAAAATAGTGTAAAACCTTAGGGCTCCAGTCAACAAACCCCTTCATCAGCTAACCCAGTCAGACACTCTAGTTTTACATAAGTCTAAGGCATTCAGTACGTAATTTTGCCTGTGGAATACTTATTTTATTTCGTTAACTGACATGGAAGTTGAATAACTATCAATATTTGAGCACCATAGCCAGGACAAAAGAAAATGGATTGTACGGTAATTCATACACCTATTCAATATTTAAAAACAAATCAAACATGTGTAATGCAATGTTAATAATGAGGAGTTACACAAATTGTTCACACTGCTATGCAATGACTAATGCAATGGTGTACATCCTACGACATCTATGCATGGCTGCCTTGCACTTCAGTAAGGTCACGTATAAACTAATTTTTACAAGTTGGTCTCATGGTGTAGTCTTATTTGAAATGTTCAACAGAAATTTCGATTGCTCGTCGCTAAGTGTGTCGCTATCGTGTAAAGTAGGAAAAGTGGTTAAACGGGGTTTGACATAATTTGTCAGTCGTTTTTCTGGATTTGATTTTCATTACTACAAAAATTAAGATGATACGTATAGAATCGATCGATCATTTATTTCTGGCAAAGTTCTCATCATAAATATGTATCGCTTTCCCTTCAATGTTTTGATCGTTCCGGCAAGTGGCGCCAATCTAGATAGGTCTAGTGACGAGCTCAAACGTTTCTTTGTTTTTCGGTCTTATCTCGATTCTCAATGTCAGTCTTAAAATTAAATGGCAATTTAAAACCTGCAAATTGCGACGTTGTCGGTGGTAGCATAAGTTGCCAGTGTAAACATTTACAAATTTTCAAGAAACAAATTCAGTGCCAAGATTGACATCGGTCCCTCTGTACATTGACATATGAGCATCTGTCTCGCCTGATCTTAAAAAAGAGGGCTTAAGATCAGCTTTGACGTAGATATACAATGTCATTTGACATTTATTAAATTCTCATCTTTGTAACGTCAAATGATAATTTCCCGTCTTCGAAATGAACCTTTGGCCGTTTCTGCTACAGATGACAATATTCCACATATAGCAAGTCAACTGCGAGCGATAGAGACCGTTTCAATTGTTTTACATCTAAAGACAGGATATCATGACGTGCCAGAGAAGTAAACAGAAAATATTTGTTTAAACTCCTTGGTTACGCCATGACGTATTCATGGCAGACATTGAAGTAAATTATGGCAGCAATGTGATTTAGTAGATATTTGTCAATAGAAACACGTGGCAACATGCTTGAGAGATAAGCCCAACCCTAAAATCTGACCAATCAGTTGCATTCCAGAACTCACCAATTTGCATTATGTAGGCTACAAATTCTTCGTACAGGTAAAGATTCCGTCAGTTTAATGCACATCGTAACCCAGCATTTCGATCCAGTCCGATTCCTAGCTGGTGAGGTTCATTTCTTCTGCTTCCTCATAGTTACAACTACTGGTAATATGAAGGCTGTTTTTGTTCTATCACTGCTACTGGCATGCATCGGCTTTTCCAGTGCAGGTAAGCAAATCTTCATGTCACTACTCTCCACGAAACCATCGATTGACTTCACAATTTAATTGACATTGTTTCTGCATATGACATGGTTCTAAATTGACAGTGCGGAAATCAGAATTTCAATCAAGCCTAGCTCAATCTATAGACTCTCAAAATTACTTTGAATGCCGAAACAGTTTATAAACTTGCCTATTTTTCAACCTTGTCTGAGAACTTTTCATGCCCTGGTAATGCTAACTTTTAACTATGTTTTCACATTTTTGTTCGCAATGGGCATGTACAATTTATAAAAGTACATGGCAAATTCTGTTGAATCGAACAGTATGCATATCCAGTCAGGCTCACAATCGTACACAAAGTAAAAGAAAACGAGTGAAAAATGACTACCTGTCCGGACAGGAATTCAAGCTTCATTGACACACGAAAGGGAACATGATCACACAATCGCGTAAGCTCAACAGCATCAGCGACAGTTTTACCTCGGCGTCCATTTAAATCACGCTCTTGTAAACGGTCTAGTCAATCAAAACTTGGCGACTCGGCGAAGAAACCTTAGGAAATGTTCGCCGAAAAATGGACTGAATGTATGTAAGTGTTTACAGATTGTTCCGACTGTAATGAGCTGTGCAAATACACGTGCTAACAGCTACACTTAGGATGGAGGCAGTCGATAGTCTGATTTGCTAAACTTCATGCACTCTATTAGACTTTGTCTCCAAAGGTACTGAGATCAAATTTGCTGAATAAATTGACAAAAGAGAGAAAACACTTGTCGTTTCTTCAATTATGCAGTATTATGAAAATTGTGTTGAAAAGAGATAACGAGACTCTGCTCTGTCTACTCAAATGAAGATAAGTGTAGGGCTGCTTCTCGGTTACGGTGTACCCTATGGTGTACATAGGCAACTCAGCCCATCAAATTTGCATATCGTTGCCGAAATTGAAAATGTTCAGAAAGGACCAATTATATCTTCAATGAAGTACAAAGGTCTTACTTCGTGAGACTTTATAGAAAATTGAAAAGTATTTCAAAATGATATCAAACGTATCGGGTATCTAATCTTCATGACGACGATGATGGCACGACCCGGTAGCTTCAATTGAGTTCCAGCCATGGTATAAGTTCGAAACACCAAACTAACCTATTGGTTTGTTTCGTTTGTTCGCTTTTGTTAATTAATGTAAAATATACCAGGTCACCGCACAATCCACGTTTTGCTGAAGAGACTTGTCAACCATATGGGCCTATATTGTTGTGGTAGTTGTCCAAATGCGTTCTTGGTTTTTATGGAGCACTTGTAGTGTGTAGGTGTCAAGCGGTAATCATACCTTGTACAATAAAAATGCTACTAAATATCTTGAAAAGAATGTTTATAACTACTCCCTCCAATACTACTTAGTATTGTTCAACATGATAACGTTGTACTAGCGGAGTATGTACAAACTACCCTATATCTTCTTTCTTTTAACACATGAAAAATTCCTTATCCTTTTTAAGAAATGATAAAATTTGCTGAGGACTGTATTGTGGCGGCTGTATCTGTATACCACAAGGCTTTACCGATCAGGCGCCCCCTTTGCATGGACAGTTCCAAGAACAATTGTACTTAGAGCAAAATGAAAGTCGTCAATGTGAACCAAAATGAAGTAATATAATCGATACGTAAACTTGAAGGCATAATTTGAAATTTATGATCGATTGTTATCACCAACGGATTTATTTTACACGGCGATGTTGCTGTATGCATGGGCCCGGCTACTCGTTTACAAAGCAGGTCGGATTCAGCGTGTGGTCAGCAGCTAGTTAATTGAAGTTGACTAACGGCTATTTCAGAATTTCTGTGTTCTTCTTGCAAGTTTGTGAGGAAACTTACCGCTGTATTCAGAATGCCTATATATACAATCTCAAAAATGGATGCGTCAAAGGCCAAGGGCCTGTAAATTTTCTTTGAGGCAGCTTCAGTTTTGTTCCTTTCGCCGAGATATCAACCATACGTAGACTGGCTTTGGCCTCTCCTTCCACCTCTGGTCACAACTGTAGAAAACCACTGTGTGACATCATCATTTTCACTGGTACCATTTAGTACATAAACAACGATATCATTCTCATAATCATCACTATCTTCTTCAAAATCAGTATTGCTAGTAGTGGCACATACTTGCAGTTGTTTGCCTGTTTCATGTAGTTGATATTTATTTTCGGTTGAACTATTTATTTGCTTCATATATGACATTTATAAGAATACAACATGTGTTATCAAATAATCTTTTATATGCATAGAATGTATTTGATGCTTTTTTGCTCACGTGTTGACACACGTGTGCATATGTCGCAGTGATGTCTGTCTGTCTGTCTGTCTGTCTGTCTGTCTGTCTGTCTATGTGTACTCAATATCTCAAAAACGGTTCATCAGATCAGTATCAAATCCAGTACATAGATTCAGTTTGCAAATTGCAAGAACTGATTAGTTTTTGGTGGGTGTGGCTTGCATATTTTTGCTCAGTTGCATAATTAATGATTTAAGAAAAATGGATATATACTGCCAATTCCTTATATGTAAATTTAATTAACTTTCCTAATTGAGGATATTTATCTGTCTTGAATAGACCAAAGTTGACGAATTGCTTTTTACATTAAAGATACTATGATACGGCATTATTGAAAGTCATTTAACATTTTCACTTCAGCTAATTCCCAATTTGCATATTTAATGAGTACGTTTCTGTCAATTCCTAATTTGCATATTTTAATGAACTTTCCTAATTGGGGATATATTTTTGGATTTAGAATTAATCTGTGGTGAATATTATTCATTACGTTGATCATAACACTTTAAATGAATTTGCAAACATGTGGCAAAGGTTCAAATTTACACAAAACTGCAATATAATGAAACACGTGAGCATTTCCAGTTCATATCTGGTTATGTATTGACATTATCGTTTTGCTTCTGCAATATTGTGTTTTAAGAGATTGCCAAAACTTGCATAGAAGACAAAGAAAGTGAACAAGACAAGGAAAATGTCAATTTAATGCGGAGAGTAAATTTACCTTTGGTTAAAGATATAATGAAACTCTATCGCTCAATTGAGGATAATGATAATTTTGAAATAAAGGATGGGCTAGTTATCGAGGCAGTCCACTGTTTCGTATACTTTGTAAAATAAGATTTCTTTACACATTCTCCAAAATAATCAGTAAGCGTACTCTTTAGAATACAGAGTAGATATTTCTCATACTTAATCACGTAAGTATAACAATTTTGTCAGGAAATAATGAAAAATTATTCATTAGTAATGATAGGCAATATACTTGGTATACATATATATCAAATTGTACAAAGATTTTAGTAAAACATTATAACCGCTTTTAAGCAATTGTTTTCTTTCTTTTCTATTATAATTCTCTCATGAATGCACTAAATGCTTCTTTATATTCTAATAAGTTGAATAACCCCCTCTTCCTATTTTCAACAACCCACTTAGTAGCTTTAATAATTTTGAGTGACGCCCTTGCCAAGGGATGCCTCCGACCCCAAGCTGTAAATAATGACAGCTCCCTTACTTGCTGGCAGAGGCCATCGCATTCCAAACGTCACACGCCACGACCTTAGTGATACTAGTACAATAATCTGCCAAAATATGACGCTTCAATTTCGCAGTGATTTTATCGACAGTTAGCTGAAGTTTATTACTTCAAATTACACAATTTTACTATTCATTTACCTACAGACCTGGGTCAAGTGTATGTCGTGTAGTCTTTTCAGGCATTGATTTTACATTCCTACGGGGATTTCACAATATATACCGCTCAACCGAGATGTTGAAAGTTCGATGATGTCATCAGTATGAACGATTTGGTCACGTGCACAACATCGAAGTTGTAAACACAACCGCGCGGCATTCCAACTCTATTACGCAATATTTAGTTTTTGTATGTCATTACAGCAGCACAAATTTTGATTATTTTTTCACTGAACAAGATTTCACAATAACGTGTAGTTTCGAATGTAATCTTTTTTTAAACTCAGCATTACTTGGCCTTTGAGGATTTTGCAATTAGTGCTGCAATATAAATAAAACTTTGAATAGATGGCAAAGCTGAGCTTGATATTTGAAAATATATACAAAAAGTTTGCTTGGCCTCGAAAAAAAAATTAAAAGAAGACTAATTAAATGAACATAAGCCGAAATCAACAAAATTATGAAATCAGTGCGACGAATTGGCCCGTCTTATCCTGCATAATTTGATTTGCTGGAGCAGACAAACTTTTATCAACTTCAATAAAAGATGAAGAGAGGTTTGAAGCAAGTTTCTGTTTCCCTTTGATTGAACAGATATGTGCGCATGTGCAATATATTCCTCAATAAAAAATGGGGAAGTAAACGCTTTATGAAAGAGCACTTCCAAAGTTATAACTCATGCTTTCAAATTTAGCAATACTCTAAGAATGAAAGTTTCGTTTTATAGAACAGCCATTATTCTGAAAATAGTCTTAAATAAGTTTATATTGCTCTTTTCGTTTCAGCAATCAGTATAACGGCCAATAGCTTTACAATATCACCTTCCAACTCAAAATTCATGCTTGTCGATCCCACGACTGTTACCTTTGCGGTGACCCTTGAAAACGATGCCACGGGCACTGATGGTACGGATGTCACCGATCTGGCACTGTACTTGTCAGACAACGCAGACTTCGCTAATACTGACAAAGAAGTCAAGGTAGCCGATAAAGACAGTGGTTTATCAGGGATAACATTTTCTCTAAACGTACCGAATAACGATGGAAGCGTCAACGGGGAACTTGCCATTACTGACAAAACGGCTAGTGTTACAATTCCCAGTCTTACAAACTGTGAAGATTTCACCTTGATCTGCCTACAAGTAACACCTGACGATCAAATCATCTGTACAGGTACTGCCGCCAACTTTGACTGCAGCCGTAAGTATTAATTATCAGTTTCAGAGAACAATATAATGCATCTAAAACCAATTGTACCTTCTGTGTATATTGTCATCATACAAATGGGTCCTAATATATAGATTTAAAAATGCATCTCAATATTATTCGACGGGAATATCCGTAAAGACATAATTACCCCCGGATAACAATATATATCTTTATTTTGTAACAGTGATCACTGTCAAAGCCAATACATTTTCGATCACTGGACCGAGCGACTACGCATTAAAAGAAACCGAAGCTACGTCCATAACATTTGGATTGACGTTGTCAAACGCCGGTACGGAAACCGATGTCACTGATGTACAGCTGTATCTGTCCGACAACGAAGACTTCAGCGCTACAGAAAAAGAAATCAAGGTGGCCGACAAGAGCTCCGGAATCACCGGCATTACTTTTGGCGTTACCGTGCCCGCCGCGTCTGGAGGCACTGCTGGAGAGGAAGATATCAGCAACGCTGTTGGAAGTGTGACTTTGCCCAGCACAGACTGCGCAGACCTGGATCTACTCTGTGTTCTTATCGAACCTCACGGCGATGTCCAGTGCAACGACATCGCCGACAAGAAGGAATGTTCTGGTGAGTGCATTTGCCAATTTTCATTATTATATCGCGTACAGAAAAACTAATAAATTTATGCAGGTAAACGGCCATACAATGGTACATGTTTATGTGGTACCAATATTTGCTATGGAATATTTGTTTCAATATTGCCAGTCGTCTCAAGTCAGTGCAGAATGGGAAACCTGTAAATTCCGGAATCTAAGTAATTCCGGCGTTATTACGTCATGTCCGTAATTCCGCCGGAATCAATCTCACCACCGTTCAGAAGATAAATAACACACACTCTCACACGTACACGCAGACTCCCGTTGATTTGTCGATCACAGGCAAGAAAAATTTAACGGAAGCGCACGCGGTCCCTCCACAGTACCGAGGACAACGACATGAAGTATCGCAAAGCGTGCAATTTTTGCGGCATTGAGTATTGTAGACCTGATGCACCATACAAGACGACATTACGACCTAGCATAATCTCATTGATCTTTAGGGTAACAGGTTTTCTAATATATTTTCATATTGAGCCCTCGGGTGAGCTAAAACCAAACTTTAGAAAAATTGACCGATTCCCTAATTTTGAATTTAAATAAACATATAATCACGCATTTCCAATATTCTGGCTAAAATTTAGAGTCGGTCTGAAAGCAAATGAAGAAAACTGAAACCTAATTTTCATGTCGAATGAAAATTAGGGTTGGACGTTGAAGTCGCCCATGTTAACGCCCTCTCGTATAGACAGATTTTCTTCGTGTAATCATGCACATAATTAGTGTTCTTTGTACTCAGACTTAATAATTCATAGCGACTAATAAGACTTCCATATTTCCGTAACAGATTATAAGCCGAGGAAACTTAAGAAGAGTATGACTTTTGACAAAAGGGGGAAAGTGGCGTAAACAAATAAAATAACCTTTGACCCAGTAAATGTTGACTCAGAAACACAAGGGTAGGGCCGCTGACTTTCCGTTCGCTATTCAAATTTGCGTTATGTTTAACGCAGCCCATAATGATGAATACAAATCTAACTGACTTGTGATTGAGTCTGTCGTGATTCTGGTCCACGGAATTACGGAGGAATTCCGGAATTTACAGGTTACCTGCAGCGACTTAAACATGTCAATGTCGCTTTACTTAATTACGTAATTTAAACCTGTCATCACTCTTAATCGGTAACCTTTCTTGTGCTTTTGTCGAGATCAGATTTACGATGGCCCTGTATTACACTTGTAAAGGAGCAGTAAAAGAAATCATGCAAACTAAAGTATCAGGTCCATCTCCTCCCCTATCTCTCTGTACACACACAAGCTCTCTCTCTCTCTCTCTCTCTCTCTCTCTCTCTCTCTCTCTCTCTCTCTCTCTCTTTCTCGTAGAACCTGGCGATATATTTTACGTCTAGATTAGCTCTTTGATTGGGCGAACATTCTTTAAATATTCAGAACAATTTCTAATCAGCTGTAACTCCGGGTGTACATTAAAGTAACAATCGTAATATACCGCCGACGATTCGTCGAGGCAAGGAATGCCAATCCTAATGTTTAACCTTTAAGGTAGAACGCACCTCGGGGACAGACATTCGGACTCTCAAACTTTTACAATTCTCTTCTGATATACCACATGTGAGGGTTCATTTTAAAGCTCTTGGTGCAAGAAAACTTTTCACCGGCTTAGTTTTTCGAAATTCGAAAATTTTTATTTTTCTCCATAGAGTTAACACAGGGATGGCGGCCATTTTGAATTTCTAATATCGGTAAATCTTGGGTAATTTGTTTCTCTAGTACCAAAATTTGCACGGTGACCCCCTATTTTTATTCTTGATTTTGAAAGAGAATGATTGAAAGATTCCTTTAGGAAAGTTAGAGCAAAAGTTTAAGTCTTTTACTTTCGAGGTGCATACTACCTTAAGTATCCTCATAAATTCACTTCTGCAAACATGTCGCAGAATCTTTTGAGTAATATAATAAGTCAGGGGACGTGAAGTCGATGAAAAAGTCTCTATAGTTATAGCCAATAAATGGAAAGCGAATCTAATGTTCTCTTTTTGTCCTTCGATGTGGTGCATGACGATGTCTATGGTTTCTGCAGACGATGGAACAACACCTGAAACCACAACAGGTAGCTATAAACAAAATTTCATTTGGCCTGTTTGTTGTCTGAACAATGCCAAAGGCTTTTAAATTTGTTTCATGGGAGCCGGTCTAGCACACGTACTATTACGAGTAACGCCAGCAGACAGTATGCTATAAAATAATTTCACATCTCTATATTATATAAACGGAATTAAAACTTTCAACTCTTATTTTTCTTGTTTTTTTTTTTTCCAGCTGGTACTGGAATACCTTCTGTACACGTGGTCGCTCTTATGATTTCCAGTCTTGTGGTGTTTTTGGAGCGCATAATTTCGTAATCCTAAACAGTAAGTAAACATAATATACACCTGCATTGCAGATGATAATGATGAATGCAATCTTTGCTACGGAATGAGGTTAAAGGGGTATTTTAATATCCTAGGTCACTGTACTCAACTAAATGCGATAAAATGATATCAATGAATGTAGTCCAGATGCTTATATTCAGGGCAAAGTTTCCCCGAGTTAACTTTTAGAGAGTTAGTGAACATTTAAGTATGCGTAGCTCTAAAAAACTGTTTTGAAGATTATGAATTTTGGTAAAGACTAATAAAGAATATTGATCGACTGGTATTAGATAAAAATGTTGAGCAACATATTCAACACTTTGATTGTCAGTGTTTGTTTCTTTTTTACAGGGATGCACTTCCCGGGATGGCTCTTCAGCTGTTAGATATACAAGACGACGCTTTAGTTTTGCCCTGTTACTTTGATAGACGATTTTCTTGATCCCTAGGTTTGCGTTTCCCCGTCATAGATCATAAAAGCTTTATGTTTGTTAAAATGTGTGTATCATCATGGCAATGTTGTGTGTGGCAGATATTACCCATCACGTCTTCGTCATTATATTATGTCACATATTTTTAATACTGCCTGTCGTAAAACTGGGTTGACTTCTTTTATTCTTGCTGTGAACGTCATATCATTAACAACAAATTCTAGCATGCAGTGATAAAAGTGAAAATTGTTAATTTTGTATTATTGACAAAATGATGAGCAATGTGTAGCAGAATTAGATTTTGTCATTGGCCCTTTTCATTCACTATTTAGTATCCTTGGGCTAATATTCTATTTGTTTCACACATCGTCATGTTGTATGTGATATCATGACAAAAGTGGACGTTCGGAATCGTTAATCACGGTATGTTCCCATGACAACCGAGCGTATTGATGACAGTGCTATGGATGACGTTGGACAAGCCAAGCTTGCCATTAATGGCATGGCGGGTTTTGTTCATCGAACGACTCCGTACTCGAGATTCGCTCCAGTTTGAGTATTAAAAACTGAAAAAATGTTTTAAAATACAAAGAAAAGGGCAATTTTTGTGAACGCTGTGAGGGATACAATTTCGACTCACAACTTTGTGTTAAAGGAATCTTTTTAGGTGAAACTCCTTTTCACTTGGTTTTGTTATCACTTCACATGAACTGTATATGCATCTAATATGCTTATGTGTAAACAGTACACTGAGCTGTAACGGACTCATTTTACTGTGATATGCTTTCAATCCATATTAATTTGCTCTCTATATGTCAATAAAATGGGTGAATGCACACTTAAATCTTCTTATGAGTATATTTTGGATTGCTGTTTTGGGCGAAATGCATGATCTTTGTTTGTTCAGCCAAATTCAGACACAGAAAGGGTTAGAGCTGACGAGACAGAAAAGGGTTGAAGTTGACAATAGTCTGTCGTTTTGTTCAATTGTGAGACTGAAACATAAAAAACCTACGTGATTATGTTACCAAGATAATTCGAAATGTGTTAGAGTAATATGAAAGTTTATTACTGTATATTCAGTCTCAGTGAGCATGTCACCTTATGTAGTTTTATGGGTTATTTCTTTAACTCTCGCATTAGTACTGTTTTTACTTCAAAAATGAACTACGTTCTAATTTGCATTATTTTCCACATCTATTGCTCAACGGCTATGGATTATAAGGCCAGATGAAATGAGAGGAAACTGAACAATAAAGGAAGGCGCAGTTGCTTACCCGTACATCGCAGTAGGATCAAATCGATCTCTGATGGTTCTACTACCACCTTTAACTCTTTGAATGCAAAAGTCAGTTTTTGTTGCCTTGAATATAGACAGTCATTTTTGCAGATGTAGACAATTTTTCCTCTGATTTTTCCAAAATTTTGAGCAACAACTGTAGCCAATGAAAAAGTGATGTCAATATGGTCAAAAATATAAATTACAGATAAAAATAATTCAAAAATAGTTAAATTTTGTACTTCAATATTAATGGGAAAATTTACAGCGCTCAAAAAGTCAAATTGATGGGCCTTCTGACTGGAATAGTGTCTAATACCATTCAGGGTAAATTTAACATCATAACTACCGCTATAATATGCTAATGGTGAAAAATGCATTTATCACGGCATAACAAGATATTGCGCCATTGAAATTTTCAGCGGTCAGGCTTAGAATGTATGAAGTCACTGAATGAACTTTTAATGATGATTTAACTTGTCCATTCGGCATTGCTATGAATCTAAAGTTCATAACAAATATTTCACTGACGAAGATTATTTTTCTTTGAATACTCTACAACTTTTGTAATTCTTTACTTGCTCGGTATAATGGAAAACTTTCATGTTTATTGTAGATGCTTATGCTGATAATCAAGCAATGTACTCTACGGCATCTCTGTGGTACGCCGCCGCCACCCCCTCCCCATCTCCCAAAAAAGTAGTTGCCATCTGGTCAACAGCTTTAGGGGCTCAGTCTAGTCTGGTTCCCTGCCCCCTTTCTACCGTTGGCTGCGCTACACTAACGAAAAGGGTCAGGTATGCGGCAGCCATGTTGCCCAGAACTGGGGCAAAATGGCGAATGATATGCGCGTGTATGGAACGCCGTAGCTATCATAAATGCATTTTAAACAATATTCTCTTTCCCATTCTCAGAACTTGTTTCGCATTTTTGGAACATGTTAGGCATTACTCTTACGTCACTCTGCATTGAGATTATCATTTTAGGCATTTGCAATAACATTACTGACATTCAACTGATCGTGTAAGGCATTTCAAACAATGTTATAGGCATTGAAATTATCATTTTAGGCATTCGCAATAACATTACTGACATTTAAACGATCGTGTTAGGCATTTCAAACAATGTTATAGACAATTAAGGTGATTGTTGAAGGCACTCGAATCCGTGGCATTATTAGGTCAACCGAATTTGAATGTCGAAATCGAAGAAGGAATTCTGAAATATCGTCATATTTCTTTCTGTGATTGTCGTTTTAGAGTTGGCATTTCCAACATCGGATTTTACATGTAACGCCGTGCATTACGCGGCCAGCTTATATATGATGATGATATTAGAGAACGTAACGCGTATTAGCTCGAAATCCAGCACATATGCAATGTTCGCACGAAACAAGTGAGAAGATGTAAAGACCATCGCTTTGAAATATACTAGGAATAAATCAAATATCGAAATTTGGTGTAGAACAGGAAGTTAATTCGTTTGTCAATGTTTCATTTGTAAAGGCGCGAAGCCGTGATTGCGTTCACTGTGTAAGTGGACACCTAATACTCAACACGCGGGCACACGCTCCAGAAACTGCGACTTTTTAGTTTTTTTCCGGCCGCAACAGGGCAGAAAATTGCCAAGCAGTCAGCGTGAACCTGCTGCCGATCGAACTCTGTGGTTATATTCAAATTCTAACGCAACTGGAAGATGATTTTTAGGAAATTCGAGCGTTGGTGTTGGGGAATCAATGACCATTGTTGAACGGACTGTCAATCAAACGCTAACCTTGTATAAACTCTGTTTGCAGGATTAGCAAAATAAGCCAAAAGGTTGAGATCAGTTTGTGTAATTAATGGTATAGAAATCAAACATCATACTGGCTAAGTGTTTTCGGCTAGATGCGTTCCTTATTCAGAATAAAATAATTATTGGGGGTTTATAAACACGTAATTAATTTGCAGTTCTCTACAGCTCGATATCTTTTCTTACTTTCTTTTTTCACTTTTCCCGGGATCAACTTGAAGAAGTACCTTTATGTAACTATCATCGACTGACAGCCGTTCTAGATCCATGGCTGTCCTTGTGCCAGACTTTCAAATCAGCCTCAGGCTGAGTTAACAGCGGCTCAGCATAGACACTAACTTTGCAGTTTTATCAGAAAGTATCACAAGGGCAGGAAGGAGCGCGCTTTTTACATGTAGACACCAGCTATTGAGGAAACCGTTGACAGTATAGGCGTGGATGGATGTTTTGTTTAAAATGTATCAGTCTCACTGAGACGGGATTATCACTAAAAATGTAACATTGTCGGGTCCAAACCAATATCGAAAATCGCATATCCGAAATAAGGGGCATTGTATCAAATTGCAATATTCGATTTTGTTTCACGCATAAGACAGAACACGTCGCACAAGAGCAACTACTTCATGCGCAATATTGCTAGTCAACACTCGTAAACAGTGTGTGAAGCTCACACAAAATCTCTACTGGCCAAGCGGGCCAGCAACTTTAGAAAATCACTGGCCCTGAAGGAAATCAACTGGTCCGATCATCAGGTCAAATCCAAATATAGTGCAGATTTTTTACCTGCGCTCAGTATAGGGGCCTAGAAAAGTTGATCGAAAAAATTAAAAGACACCACTTCTAAAACTGATTTTGTGCCTTTTAATTTTTTTAAAGGAAAGCAAATGAAGATGACTATCGAAACCAAAAGTTTGGGCAACTGACCTTAGTGCCAAAAAAATATGAAATTAGTGAACATTTCTATTTCTTAAAACAGCCGTTAAGAACAAGTATTTCTAACTTTGAGAAAACGAGCACAAGCGTGGGCTTGAAATATGTGACAACACGAAAAAGCTAAGCGTGCAGAACTCCGATCAGGGATGGGTATAAATTTTGGCACTACAAACACCGGATCACACACAAATGGAGTCATTACAACAGTTGACTCTTTCAAAAACGATTCCGGCTTCTCTTCTTCGAGGGAAGATGACTATCATCAAATCCAAGGAAGGGAATACAAAAAAACTAGCGCAACTGATGAAGAGAAAAAAATACTGGTGTCGAAACCCACGTCAAAAGACGAATCACAATGTAATCTTTACAGGTGACCAAGGCAAATGGCCATCGAGGTCAAGTTAAAATCAAGGCGCTATTTTACACAATGTTTAAATATCGGAAATTTACTTTCTAGTATCGAAGTTTGACGTCAAAAAATATTTCTGTCACACATAACAATCTATTACCGTTCTAATATCGATACTGAACCATACAAGAATGACTTGCCTTCTGTCGTGGCACGCCGGGTTTGCGATATTGCCGATATTTTACTTCAGGCTGATACCTATCGGCGATTTTTGGACTCTAATAGTCGATACTAGACAATTCTAGAATGACTTGCCTCGGCACGTGAAATCACAGATATTTACTTGATATTTATCAGCTGTGACTCTAATATATAGTAGTTGTAAATATCCGATATCATATACAAGTGCAATGTCGAGGCGCGATGTCCTCGAAATCCAGTTTACCTTGACACCGTCGATACGCTGAACAATTTCTCTTTAATGACCAAAACGAGATCTCGAACCGCACATGTGCTTAACAAATGGGGAGCATATTGAATAGCCCCACTACGCTCGCGACAAAACATGAGCTTTATACGTCTTTCGCCTAGATGCAGTACCGATCAGTCTGGTGAGCTTTGGCGATTTTCACGTTTGCAAATCTCTTGAAAGAATAAATTTCGTTTCTTTGAATAATTTTGTCAGGTATTTAGCTTAGCAAAACATTTGGGTAAACTTTCCATAAAGTGAAAGTTACTGGCCCGCGTCTTTAGGAACAGCAGGACATCTTTCAAGAGTTACTGGTCCGGCATGAAAATAGCTGGTCTCGGGCCATCGGGTTAGCGTGAATTTCGAACGCTGGACAAAACGCATTATCCAAAACATGAATTCACATGTCATTCTGCTCATTCCATTCACAATGCAATGTTCATATTAAAATGCAGACAACCCTGTGTAAGTCAAAATTCGCATTTTGTCAGCAGTATTTTTCAAAATTGACAGAGCATTCATATTTCAAATTTTTTTAACAAACTTTAATTTTAAAATAGTCATGATGCGCATGTTTTCAGATGACATGAAACAATACATGTTATTTTGTTTTTTTGCCTTTTCTGCCAGCCGCCACTGTGAAATCTTTGATTATACATATCAGAATGAATGGGACACTTAAGTATTAGCATCAATACACAATGTGTAAGCCTATCCACATTTCTCCTAGCCTCATACACACTGAGATCACTTCTTGGACTACAGCAAATTTCTTGTGTACACAATATTTCAACAATACGACACCATATCATTGGTGCAGTGCCACATGATCTTCTGGATGCACATACAGGATTATTGGAAAATCAACCCTTTTGTAAATTTTTCACCATATATTTTTGACAGTAATACATAATATTTTTATTTTCAACATTAAAAAACTATTCGCTGAAAAGAACCTTGAAGATGAGACGGCCATAAATTTATTTTCAAAAAGTTTATAGTAGATGTAAGCACTGTAAAAAGTTATGTAGAACATTTAAAAAATTTAGAAAGGGTAAAATTGATGAGAATGAAACATAGGAAAAAGGAGCAGAAAAGAAGAGTAGCAGTAGCAGTAGTTTACTCAAAGGATGAAGTGGGTGTATATTTGGGGTAAAAAACCTCAATTTTTGTATTAATGATAAAAATTAATTTAAGTCAAAAACCAGACAGCATTTTCTGAAATGTAATATTTCACTTGAAAGGAGAGTATTCATGTAGAAAAAAACAACTATTTTATTTGGCATTATCCATCCTCATTTTAAAATTGTAGGGGTTTAAAGACTGACACTCTAATAATTGATTAAAATCATGATCAGCAAAATTAAAATGCCTCTTATTCAAAATGCCTCTTATTAAAAATGCAAGAGCTTTATTGCCAAACAAAACCAATTGATAGTTGTTGTGTTATATAGCATTTAAAAAACATAATGTGAAATTTCAGAAAATTTGACCAAGCCGGAGTGGAGTTAAATTCTTTGGAAATATTGAAATTGGGAGGCAAAAGAAGCCAAGAAATCGGGTGATTTGCATACATTTGCATAAATTAACACTTCTTTATCATGCAACTTTCAACTGCTTTACAAGCTACAACTTGAAGGTAAACCCAACCTTAAAAAGACATTTGCTGTAATTTTTAGCATTTGTTCAATGTTCATCTCTGTGTATCAGCATTTGTTTGTTATTCTATCACTACATAGAACACCCAATGCTGTATTTAGCAACATACCAGTGTGAACATAAATGACCATTGTTATTGTTGATAAATGAATTCTAGTCTGTGGAATTGATCTGAGATTTCTTTTCAACAAAAACAACCCTGACTGTTCACTGTATGGTTTGTATTGACATGCTAAATACTGAACATTTCATAATGCTTCAGTGAGGAGTTCAGTGAGGAGAACAAGATACTGCTATAGATGCATAAAACAAACCACTGTGAATATTACCGAATTTGGCAGCTAAAGGAGTTTAACTAAACATGTTGAGTTTATCTGTCAGCCAGGTAGCGTCTATGGTCCTCTTTTGTAGAGATCAGAAATTCTGGGCAAATATTGAATTGATGTTTTTTTTCCTTGCCCCCCTAAAAGATTGTGGTATTTTTGTCTGCCCCCCCCCCTAAATTTTCTTGGGAAAAATGGGTGCCCCCCCCCCCCGAAAATCCTCCACCCCCCTGGAAGTAAATTCTGAATCGTCCCTTATTATGAAATGACTTTCAGTACAACTTTGCATTTTATCTCCGTTTATACATGTACAATCCTAGTTCATTCAATCGTGTATAGCTGCCTACTTGAATACTGATCAGCTACTTCGTCGTCATCACTTTTACATACGAGGGGCATTCAGAGTATCGGCGCCGTACGCTCGTTGAAGGTGGTTCTTTCGTTTTTCACCATGCGTCACGTGACCTATTTCGTTTGACAGTCATAAACGATGCTATGTCAAGAGGTCAGACACAATCACACCACAGTGGGTCAGACAGACAACTCTCTTATACTGTCCACCAGTTATAGGTTTATCTTGCCGCTTCATTGCTTCGAATGAGGCACATCCTAACTCTCGCTTCTTTGTTTTCGAAATGCATACTGATAAAGTAGCAAAAAGGTACAGCTTGTACCAGTTTACGTTTGCGAAAAGGCAATCACAAACTCCTCCCATGGTATGTTTTTAGCCCTGCTGAGGTGGTGGTCATTGCCATGACAACTATCCAAATTGACATGCAAATCTGAGAATGAAACGGGTTGTCAATACAAACTTTTTAGTGTCACTGTGGTCAATGTACCTGTTTCCTTGGGTAATTAAGTGTGCAAGTATTCACATCCAATGACTAACAAATTCACTTCACGGGCAGAATATTGAAAAAATAGCTTTTTCTTGTCTTGTTAATGAGAAAAATCCCTAAGCCAAAATATGCATGGGCTACCAGCCATTGTCACTGGACTACCAACTTCAGAAAATGGTAGCCAAAGTGGACTACCAGGGAAAAAAGTTAATTTAGAGCCCTGGTATTTATTAGAAGAAATTCAAGGAAGAGAGGGCGGCCCTGCTTCGTAAAGTTGCCGTAAATCGGTATCATGATCCTACTTCCATCAGCCGAACATCAGCCATAGTCGAAGGTAATTTTAAAGGCATTTTCAACTGATGAAATTGCGAATATTATATATCGTCAACTAACGAATATAAAGCTTCTTGTCTCATCCAGTCGAAAGGAAGGATAATTTTATGATTTTTATTTCAATGTCATAAATCGAAGGGGCAAAAGTTCAAGGGAGACTGTAACTACACTGTGGTAAGCCTAATCTATGGTCACGACGTTGTCACAGTGTTGAATTAAAGTGATATGTCCTTGCAATTTGTTCATATCTATTTTAATTTCAAAACCAAACGTGTTAAGAAGTGAAGAATTTTATGTGTTTGGCAAACAAGAGGAAGGTCGGATTGGAAAGGGCGCTCCTTCGCTTTCAAAATTCAGCAACACGCACGAATGACCTCAAGGTCAGTCTTGGACCGCCTCCTGTGCAGATCGACAAAGGCAAACCTGAAACCGACCTAGCACAGGTACATGCTGTCACTGCGAAGTATGCCAAAGGAATTATGAATTAGTTGTCGTTGAGTATCGACAAAGTGCGATAGCATTGTAGTAAAAAGTAATTAACGTGCCCAATTTTATGCAGTTCATTCAAGAGGCGAATGTTGACAATGTTTTTTAAGAACGATCACAATGCAATGTTTTTTTAGTTACTGTATCATAGCCATCAAAGTATCGTATACATAGAGAAATCCCTATGCAGGGGTGTTTTTTCCTTTGGGGAATGGTAAATGATTTAGTACAGAGCTTCAAAGAGTCGTCAAAATTGCCGTCAAAAAGTCGTCAAAACGTAAGAGAGATAAGTGGTTGTCGGCGACCTTCAATATGACCAGTAAATTTGCGTCTAAAATTGCTTAACACATCAACGTACTAGTAGGGGAAATCCCGAAATGACGTCATTCGTGCGAGGAGCGTCATGGTTTAGAAGCCACCGTGTACATAGTATGCTGATTCACATTCTCAGCAGTGGTGGCGCCCTCGCTAGAACAAAGAAACTGCGAGAATGTGCCGAGATATGGAAATATACCCGTAGGACATTTTCGTAACATACAATATAATCTTGATTATATGTATAATATATTAAAGGTAAAACAAAAAAATATTGGTCATATTTTGGGTTCGTTTAAGTAAACAAACCAAAACTCGATGTCTCAAATTATAAACGGTAATAACTCAAACACAAATTATAATTGGTGCATGACGAGGGGAACACAGAGAAGCGCCACTTGCTTATCAAAGACAATTATTTCGTTTTTCAGCAGTCTTTCAACGATGTAATATGCATATCAGTCATATAGATACTGTGTCAAGAGGGTCAGACACGCCCACTCGACCATTGGGACAACAGAGGTGTTTCGTTATACTGCCTAAAGTTTACGAACAAGTTAAAGCTGTTTCTTCAGACACAGGTATACACTCACCACGGTACGCTTTAGCAAACTTAGGCCATGTGTCTTTCAATTGAGGAATAAAAGTAGTTGTATTAATCACAGTACCTTTAAGACATTTGTGCCTTTACCAGACTATCAGCCCTTGCTCGAGTTTCATCTGAAATACAAGTTTAGAGCTTCATACTGTAATTTATTCACTGAGAAAACATTTCCAATTAAATCAATTTTTGAATGAGAATTCATCAAGCTTGATGGATATGGATATTCATTTTGAACAAATGTCAATCTTCTATAGTTTAAAGTACTTTTCGCATATAAATATAAAACCAGGTGCACCAGGTGTTCGTCCTATTTTGTGTTTGTTACCATGGCATGTTTTCACACTCTGTGTTAGATTACATGGCTCACAGCGCTTACAGAGAGGTCAGAAAACGGGCAACCAGTGTCTCTCAGTCATTTCCTTTCTTAATTTCGTGTCACTTAGACTGCACTGTCATTCGACAGCTTTGAGAGAGAGAGAGAGAGAGAGAGAGAGAGAGAGAGAGAGAGAGAGAGAGAGAGAGAGAGAGAGAGAGAGCGAGCCATTAGAGTACCATGTAAACTCTCCTGTATATTTTCAAAATGCAATCTAGGATTTTTAATCTTTGATTGTTTCGTCACAGAGGGAAGGGCACGGCACCCTTTTTCAAAAAATCACATCTTTCCTTGTATTGTTTCGTCTTGAAAATCTTACCAAGTTAATATAATTTGATATTTTGTGAACACTGATTCATTTTATTAACACGCTAGCCTCTATCCCTTTCTTTTCGCCTTTTCCTATCAGTTTTTTTGGCTTGTTATAGTCCTCTTATCATAATCTGTCAGCTAGCTTGCAAGTCAGTGATTCGGTCTGCCAGTGTCTGTAATACTGTCGAACCGAGAAGTTGTCCTTTATGAAACTTCAGTCACTTGTGTTCTAGTTGGGAATATTGGAGAAAACACCACTCCTGCGCGAACAAGGCTGGAACTAGATCGCTTGGATAAATAACTTTTCTAAGCACGCATCCTTGGTCTTTCAGTAGAGAGAATTTTGGTCTCAGTGAAAAATTTGAATAATCACTCATGTCTTTAAGAGTGCGCACGTGACCGAATGGTTGCAGCGTGCATTTTGATTGGCGTATACGGCTTTGGTATTACCCTACCACACGTCTTCTCTGGACTATTTTAAAATCTAGTAATGAGGCATGGCGGTTTTGTGCTGTTGTGTGACTGTTCGGTAAAATGAATCTTTATGCTAGTTGATACACAACTAGTATAAATTGAAGCGATACTAAACACAATACGTGTTTAGCTTCCCGGATATTATCTTAACAAATCCTCCCCGATTATGGGATAGTTGTAGACAACTGCAGCCTAGGGGAATGAAAGGATTACCCAGACAAAAATCGACCTCAGTAATCGGTGAGTAAACATTTCCATTATGTATGATACTGTTCTTTTTAACAGGTGATGGCAGATCAATAACCTTTTATTCCATGGTGTTGTACCCAGTAACTATTGACCGTGATCTTCTAATTACCCTCTGGTTTACTGTATGTGAAATCACGTTTTAGGATAATCGGTGATAATACCATCCGTTTAGACTATTTAACTTTTTATAATTTCCAGTCAGACACAACAAGTATTTAAATAATACCACGTGTTAAGTGTTTTCACCGGTATAGGTAGGGTTTTCTAGTTGACGAACGATAAGTGACCTGTCGAAATGTTTAGACTTCAAGAATACTCAATAAGAACACATTTACTTCTATTACTGTTGCATGGCACGAGCAGGGAGCGCACATAGTGACAAGGCTCGCTATGAGTGTATCGAAGAAGATTCTTTCATTTTTACCCTGAAGGCTTCATGCAACAAAATATGCATGACGGTCATAAGACATTTTAAGTCAAGAGGTCAGGCACGATTAACGCGCCTTTGGTCAGAATAGCAATGTCATTATCCAGCTGAGATTTCTTTGTAATTGAACGCAACAAACGTAAACCCAGCATGGTAGAAATGTTTGCAGAGAACTGACCTTAAATTTCAAGCAGATAGTAATTTGGCATATCAGAGGCTCGCCAATATTGGCATTTAGTTCAGCACTAAGAGATAACATGTTGTAAGCGACGTTAATGTTAATTTTATGTCGTTTTGATTACTACCAACCTAACTGTGATAGGAGACGTATAGAAAGTTATTATTCGGCTCAGCATATGTAAAACTATCAACAATGTAAGATCTGACCTTTGCCCCTCTGACTTCCACTTAATATCACATCGAGATGAATTCAAATTAGAAAAGCTGCGCCAAAGATTCATTATACCTAATTCATAAAATATGCCGAACTAAAAATGTATTACTTTCCTACTATTCTTGGATATTAGGCACAAAAACTCATGATGTAAATAAAACACATCTTAACCTTAAGCTGGTTGAGGTAGTCAAAACTCTCGACGATGATGGCGCTCTAAGTACGGGCAACTCCAGCAATGTAACAGGGCAAGTTTAGACACTTTTTTCAAAAACAAAATAATCTCCGGATTTGCCACCTTTTTTCAACGCGAGTGACAATGCGTCGTTTATATTGTACTGCTCATTTGAAACAAAACAAAACAAAAAACCACAGAGCTCGCATACAGCTCAGCACGTCACTCACTGTACAGCGAATACAACAGTTGTGAAACAAGTTCTTGGGCACCATAGACTTTTGCGTGGGGAATTTTCTTAAATTTCGGTCTGCCGTTTTTTAGGGTTCCGTAGATAAATAGCAGACGCTGCCGTGACCATTAACGTTTTTGTGGCCGCTAGCGAGAGGTCCGTGGTCAGAGTGTCGTCCATTTTTTTTCTAAATTCACTGACAAGTGTGAGAGCTGTTAAAGGATTACCCTATTTACAAATTGTTTTCACTTGTACGTGCGCATTCTTATTTAAAAAGCCTTTTATTATTAGGTAAATTCCCGCCTGTACCCCGGCGCATATTCAAAGCAATATGTGTTGACCTTTTGCTCGTTTGTACTGACACATGCGATCAAGTACAACATGGCCTCAAGGTAAGCGACCTTTTACAAACGCAGCTGAGCATCAAAGTAGACCATTTGCATATCCAGTGACCAGTACCTGCGTTCAGTGATGTGATTTCAGCGTACACGTTCAAGCAATAACGTGAACTTCAGATTCAGAAAAAATGACCTCCATGGACGATCGTTTGATATTTTAAAGTTGGAAAGATCATACAGGTCCTTCGAATCTATGTACAGTAATATGTTGATCCTATTATTCGGATGACGAACACTTCTGGAAAATAACCTGGTTTTCGCTGCAGCCAGCTGCCCAAGGACACTGGTGACAACAAATTCAGCCTTGGTTCATGGGTAAGTGACGATATGTCTATATCACATACAGATGATGAAACTGGGTCGTGATTTGTTCGGAAATAGAAAGCTTATTTCGTACTTTCAATTGCTACTCAACGCTAACGTTGTCTGTCTAAGTCATCATTAAATGAAATGGATATTTCAGAAATATTCTGTCACCTCGCTGAGTGGAAAGTCCTGCCTCGTGCCATTAGGTTAGCTTTGCCTAGCAGGCATTGCCCTTGCTGAGGTAAACTCTGGTTGGAACTGTGCCCCAGCTGTGTGTTATTAGTGCTGTACATTGAGGACATCCTTCACAGTATTGTGAAAATTTATTTCGTCTTCTCTAGAAAATATAGAAAATCTGACAATCAGAGAATTTACTGTCCCATTATTATTGAGTTTAAGTGTTAGAGCTGCCAGCAGACTAAACCCTTGATATGCCTTCCAAAACATTTTTCTCACGCAAAGATAAGACTACAGTCAGTGCAAGATGAAGGAGGGAAGTTCAGAATTAAGGACATAGCCCATAAGGTTCGACAAAACAATATTCGGACCAGGGTCAGGTTGAACTCATTTATGTCATTTAAGCCTTGTTTGCGTCGATCACGAGTCCACCAGAAAACATTTGATCATAATTTGTCGATCTTTATTTGAGGTTTGAACTCAATTGCTTCTATGTCAAGTGTTGAACAATTGGCTCATGCAGTACAAAATATGTGCTTGGCCCACAAAGTTCACCACAAGGGGAAAATTATTTTCATTTATAGAGGCTTGTATTGTTCTTGGAGCTCATAAATGGATCATTCTTTGCATGGATTTATATTGAAGGCACAATGAGCTTGTTAACGATTGTCCTGCATTTTTGAAGCGCTGCAGTTCATAGTTCAGTGTGATCGTGTCAACATGTGCGTGGGCCATGATTTTGACAAGAGAGCGCTTGTCACGTCTAAAGCAGGTGACACCATGCGACCTGCCGCGACTCATTTCTCTGACCAAACACTGTCACTGTCTGACCGATCGCGGCTCTCAGTCTTTTATCTGACCTGACGCGACCTTCTTGTCTGACCTAACGCTAAACACCTATTCGACATAATGCGACCCCCTCGTCTGACCTGAACCCTTTAGTCCATTCACAGTCCCTCCACACACTGTGGTCCGTCTTTTCTTCTATGTCGTTTTGCAGTAAGGAGTTATCTTGTTAGAGCAACAATACACTGCACATAAATACTAGACAATTAAATATCATTCGTCTAATCGTGGCAAATTATAATAATTATGGGTTATTACACGAAGTTTGGGCGATACCGCGTCGTATTCGAGTGATGTGTCCGTATTTTGACGAGTTGCGCAGCAACGAGTCAAAATACGGACACATCACGAGAATACGACGCGGTATCGCCCTAACTTCGTGTAATAACCCCTTTATCATACATGCATGCTTTGGTTATGACTGTTTTCCTACAGACGCTCCGAAATTAGCGACGAAATCAACTTGAAATCGACCTTGCTTCCTTCAGGCTGTACTTATAAAAAGTTGGTTGCTAAGGAGTGATGACAACCGTATCACTTCTTGATATTATTCCGCTATTGGGCCATTCCACTTCAAAGAAGGGTTTACGAGCACTTTTAAAGCGAACAATTTAAATATTACGATGTCGACACATGTTTTCACAATTTGAAGAAGATTTATCTTTAGTTTGAAATGACGGTGGATGTAAAACATAGGCGGGATTTTGTAAAATGGGTGTGTTTTCGTGTTTTGATACATAACCCCATCCCTGCGTGAAAGTTATGAGGCCGCCAAAATCGGGTCAAAATACTCGCGCCACGCTCAAACTTTATCGAGTATGAACAGCTGAGAGCTGAGAGCACAGAGCAAGCAGCTCTGCGACATCTATGAATACACATACAGTGGATATACCAGTACCAGTAAGTTTATTTTGAAGAATTATACATGTCCCCAGATGTCAAATATGCCGAATTTACCATCTCAGTAAGCGGATTAGGGAAAACATGAAGTGAGTACACTGTAAGCTGTAGTGTCGTAACTCGTTCGTGATTTTGTTGCTGTACGAATAAAACATTTCAAAGGTATTTCCGTCGTCTGCTCGTATATTTTCGTTCTTGGCTTGCCTAAATAGAACTAAACTAAACCTAGTAAGCGAAAGTTTGACTTTCCCTAGATCTTACATTGTATCTGAAACCCGCACCGCATCGGTGCCACCAGACACGATCATGACCTGTACACTGACAGGTACAAATCGGGAATATAATGTGCACCTTCAACCTTGCCTATCGCGAGTATTTTCAGTGCGGTTGGATTTTCGTGGCTCATTTACGGCTGTAAACGATGTAATTCACCACCCAGATACTTTAAGTTCATCAACAGGAAACTTGTCGTAAAGCGGTTCTATCATGATGCTCTGTTAACAGATATCTTTACGTATAATCATACATCCATGGTGTAATCTTCAGCAGCGTAGACGACACGAAAACACTTACCGTGCACCGCCACGGGACCGGCCGTGAATTGACAGGCGTCGGCAAATTATACAAATTTTCAATACGTTTGTTTGTATGTTTTTGGTACAACTGTACTTGTGCCTAAGTTCAATGCCCATGAAATGACTGCAAACAACAGAATTGTGACCATAATCATAATGACATTTCGGATTGTCATTTGCCTTACTCGCTCAGCTGTTTTATGCATACAGCGAAGGTCACGCGTACGCGTCGCTGTAAGTAGTTCGGTTACAGTGAAAATATAATTCGTATTTTCACTAGTTAAAATATGGGCTCATATCAATACCGTCTGAACAATAGAAGAATGGCAATACAGGCATAGCATGTATGATAACATCAATGATGAATTTAAATGATGGAAAATCTATATACAAAGAAACATCTGGTGCCTCTTTCTTAATAACCAAAAGTATCTATTTAAATCGGCACACTTAATGCCATGGAGAGTTGGTCATTACAAGTGAATTTATTTTGCCCTCTGGTAGGTTCCGTCAGCCTAATTAGTATACCACATTCACGCTTTTGTGAAGCCCCCTGGATCAACTCAAGACATGTTTTGTCGAAAACATCTGAACGTTTTTCCAGATGAATGCGTGTCTCAGAAAATAACAGCAATAAAATCTCCTTTGCTTGAATTACAAGTCCCACTTCTTTGATCGTTTTACCAGATAAGCACTGCAAGGTGATTTACATCAAGAATAATTTCAGTTTGTAGGGGCCTAAAAATTGAATGGTTTCAGTAATTTTGTGGCGCGTATTAAAATCGCTTGGAAAAGGCAGCTTAAAAATAGTGAGTCTTCAAAATTGCTTGGACAACAAAGATAAACTCTCCTCAATTTTCCTACCAGAAACAAAACATTCACCGTCGATCCCCTTAGTGTCACATTACATATCAATGATATCGTAAATGATTAATAATTTTTAATTTGGCCTATGACTTTTGGAAGCATATTTTTTTACCAACCATTTTATGCCAGATTTTGATTAGACGTTAAATAGATATCATTAAAGATATAATTCTATAAACAATTGGAAATACAGTTGGCCAGTCAAAATTGGGACAGTAGCTGTAAAGTTGACCTTATATAGCTTTGATTGTAATTGTACACTCTTACTGTTTTTGAACAAACTTATTACAGCCTAAGGTCAATAATCGCAATCATACCAATCCATAATCCAATAACACTAGGTCAAAATTTGTAAGACAATAGTTGTAAACATAGACACAAAACAGCACAGAACAGACAGTAAATAGACGGTACACAAACAAAGTCAAATTCATGAAAGAAAGATATATGGACCTCTGGCAAAAAGACCAAGAAGTGATGTCAGGTGTTTGGAAATTAACAATATTAACAATATTAACAATATGATGATTAATACACAAATGCGGAGATTTTTTTTCTAGGGAAGCTGTTAAATAGTATACTACTAGACTCCCATGTAAAGTGAATAAGTGTACAGTTATTGCTATTTTAATTGAAAATGTTAATAATTTGCCTCGTCGGCTACAATACATAGGAAATAAGCATTAATCCGAAATCGTTTTTTTATTATATGCACTGATGAAAACGGTGACAGACTCACATATAACACCGTGACTAGCCCTTCTACTTAGAATTTTTGTCCAATGTTCAATATTCCTACCAAATCTCTAATTCTTTATCTCCATCCAAGAGAGTTAATTTAGTGACAGTGTACCGAATACCTGTTGAAATTAGCCAAACCATATTTGCCTTGCATTGAAATTAAGAAAAAAATTGGTTATTATAAAGGAATCTATTAGAAATATTATGGTATAATTAATTCTAAATTGTTGCACATTTCCTACATTTATATCGCTGGAAATATTTCCCATAACTTGAAATATCAAACTCTCTTGAAGCAAATTTTTTATCAAATATTGTTTAACAGAAAACACCATGATGCGCTAAATTAAAGTGAGGAGTCCTTGTTTCTGGTAAATTTGCCATATTTACGAAAATGTTGTTACAGCTTACGTAAGCGCTTTCAACTTTAGTCGAGAAATCGCCTAGGCAACCAACTTTTTTAAGGTGAGATAACATCGGCAGTGTTTCACGACATAAACAACAAATCTAGGCGTGACCTTTCGACATTATCTGCATGATTAAACTTCACCAACCTATATATCATGTTCATTAGCTTCACCTTTACACTTAGATTTCTCTGCGAGCAATTGGTGGACAAGAACGGGCTTGTCATCATCCTAGGTTCGAATTGGAAACAAAACGTGTTACCAGATAAGATCGCAGACGCCTTTCAGCAATGTTTGTCACAAGTCCCAAAAATTACTCTCCCAGAGCGAGAGACGCTCATCAATAATTTTTCGTTGAGAACCAAAAGTATGTTAAATAGTGGTGCCATAAATTGAACGTTTGCCATGCACATGTCGAGACTGCACATGTCCAATTGCAAATTTTACACATATAAGGGTTTCTGTCTCATGTGCCTTAAATCATAATTTGCTATGAAACATTTATATATTATGAAATGTTTGTTATGTATGGTCAAATTGTATCACATAATTTTTCAAAAGTACTAAGATGATATAGCAAATGCATTATTGCAACATCATTACCTGTTTTCATTTGATACTTTCTGCATGTTATTTTACTTACACATGGTCAATTTCCTACACAAGTATACAATCAGTATTCAATTCAGATTCCCTGCTCCGCGATAGAATGTTGTCAATAGCTATAAACATTGAGTATCCTAGCAACATTTCTAGCACTAGTGCGCAGACGCCGTGAGATAGGCACAATGACCCGCAAAACTATATCTGGGAGATATAGGACAATGTGTACGGTGACCACAGGTCTGTATGCATCGCTTCTTAGATTTGTTGAAGTATCACAGACTCTGATGCAGTCTATAAAGTTGCTTGCAATCTAATATCCGGAAGGCCTTGTATTTTCATACATAGCAATTCAGAAAACGGCGAAGAAAAAATAGTTTTACAATCATTTGGCGGGGAGTTTGAAAAAGTCAACCAGGGACTCAGAGAGTCAGGAAAAAGGATTATCTTTCACCTCTCGAAAATATTACTTTTCTCGAAATAAATTCAAATTTGTACGCATAGTATATGAATGTCAGCAGTTTTAAGTATGTTAACGTTTTCCCCAAAAAGCAAATTGAATCTGTTTTTTGCCTTTGCTTTCGAAACTTAGTGTCGACAAGTATAATAGGCCTGGCAGAGATTAGTGTTCAGTGCAAATGGTAAGCGCCGCTTCAGCTTTGTAGGATTCTGGACTCAAAAGTCGTTGATTCCACGATTTTTTGACAGTAAAGTGACAAAACGAAATATCATATTTTGTTGAACTTCCTTCAATGAATGTTAAAATTTTTGTTGTGATTTCTCGTAAGGACTACCTTTTCAAATATCAACAACAAAATGACTCGTCTGCACAAAATCACCTTCATGTCAAAAACCTTCTTTTTATGAAACCAGATATGAAAGTGGCTGCTATTGTATTTTAAAGTGAGGCTAGATTTTGGTGAAACAAACATCCGTGTTGTTTTCTACTGTTACTGATTCGCTACAGTATGATACAATAACAAATCGTAGGCTTGATGTAGTGATTGTCTTAAAGTCAAGCGCGGAGATTATTTTAATTTATTTTAATTTCACTCAAATGACGATCACATAAGGGAGTTATGCATATTGTGAATTCCTGGGTACATTTTGCCAAATTTTGAAAAGCTGTGCACTGACCTATAGACAATTTTTCCAAAAGTACAAGACATGTTTGACTTTGGTGCCACATTAAGCAGTTTTATTTTTGTTTTATTATACGATGAGAATGTAAAAATTCCATTCACTGCATCAACTTAAAATGAATGGTTTATTAATTGATTATAATTTTTGTGAAAGACAATAACTTTTCATGGTAGATTGGTAGAGCAAGCAAGGTGGCCCTATCTTTTTTCTTTTTTCTTTATTCCAATATGCTAGAATTCAAAAGAAAACTGACAACTTTCAAGTCGCCCGGTCTTCCATGTGTTCCTCTCTGGCCTAATATTGTGTACTAATATGTTTCACCGTCGTGAGCGTCATATGACCAAACTCTTCTTCAAGTACATCAGAGTCAGAGCTATCACTGTCACTGCTGGTAAGCAGTGAGAGTGAGACTGCCCGTAGGCAATAGTGGGGCAATAGCTATATT